>CAJGYO010000159.1:0-98414 GCA_904845875.1 Miscanthus lutarioriparius
TCTTCCTCTATGTACCCATTCAAGAAGGCACTCTTCACATCCATCTCGACATGACTTGAACCTCTTTTCAAGCCGCAAATGCTAAAAGGATCCTAATGGCTTCTAGACGGGCAACAGGAGCAAAGGTTTCTTCATAGTCTATTCCCTCTTTTTGGCAAAAACCCTGAGCCACCAATCTCACCTTGTTTCTCACTACCACCTGAAAGGTCCTTGTTGGTTTTGGTAATTGAGTGACAACCTAGGTGGACTAATTGTGTTTATGTGAGATACACAGGTGATTAGTCCACAGGTACATGTGTGTGAGCAACATATGCCATGGAGGTGAAAATGGCTTGGAGATGTTGCAAAGCTCACACATGTGATGATGAAGGAGCTTATTGCACATGAGACATGACATTGAGTCATGTGATCAAGGTGGAGAAGATCAAGACAAGACTTGGCTTGATGGACCGGTTGCAAGCGTGAAGGGCAAGTCAAAGGCTTTGGAGTGATGGACCGCGTGGCGGTGAAGCTTGAGCAAGACTTGGCGCCAATGGACGATAGCAACGGTGAAGAGCAAGTAGAGTCAAGATCGATGAACCAATATGATCATGTGATGATATGAAGTGGATCATATCATTGTTGATCGTGTTGGTGCATGTGTTGCATCGACATTGAAGGAGATGGAATGGAATGCGCAAGGCAAAGGTATAACCTAGGGCATTTCATTTCACCGGTCATAGGTGTGTGTAGAAGTTTATGACCGGGTTTAGGATAGATGGCCGTATTATCAAGAGGGGCAAACTTGTTTGCATATCGGTCATCTAGTGCCACTCGAAAGTGATCTAACTTTGCATTGTCGCTAGGATCGAGTGGCATGGCAAGTTGAGTGGCTAACATCCTTTGGGAAATGATTGTGAAAATGCTAACACACATACACATGGTGGTGTACACTTGGTGGTGTTGGCACATTTACAAAGGAGGTGGTGTTTGCAGGGTGAGATGGGTTTGGGTCCCTCTCGGCGTGGATTCGGCGCTTTCGGGAAAATAGAATGCCTATTTTCTATTTACGGATGCAAGTTCTTGTGGTTAGCACATTGGAGCAAGGGTGATGAAGTTAGAAGTGAAAGCAGAGTTAGTCGCGAAGATCTTTGGCGTCGGTCAATCGACCGGACGCCGGATCTGAATGCACCGGACGCCGGCGAAGGCTGCGTCCGGCCGGATCGACATACATCTGACGCAGAAAGTTGGAGTGTGACCCAGACGGGCCGCGTCCGATCAAATGTGACCGGACAGCGTCCGGCCGAGGTCGGTACTTATCGGAAACGCCGGACGGACTGGGTTGTCTTCGCGTCCGGCCGGGTTCATGCCGGAGCGTCGATCGACAGGGATGACCGTTGAGATCCGGTGAAGCGGCGTTTGAAGGAGGGACACGTGGCGTGCATCGCACGACCGGACGCCGAGTTCAGTGACCGGACGCCGAGGTCCGGCCACCGGCCGATCGGACCGAGCGCCCGATAAACCCGACCGCTGCCTGATGAAGGGGGTAAGCGGCTAGTTTAGCCTTGGGGCTATAAATAGAAGTGGCCCTCGGCCATGGCTGGTGGAGAGCACCTCAAGGGACTTAGTGTCCATGCTTGTGAGTGCTTGGGAGCCTCCATCACACATATACTTGATAGTGATCATTCGATTGTGTGAGTGAGTGATTCTAGTGCGATTGCATCGTGAGGTTGCATCGAGTGGCACTAGGTGATCGAGTTGCGCAGCCGGTGGTGCTTGTTACTCTTGGAGGTTGCCACCTACTAGACGGCTTGGTGGTGGTCTCCGTCGAAGCGCCGCAAGAAGCTTGTGCGGCGCTCAGGAGAAGTGCTAGTGAGGGGCATTGTGCTCGCCATGGAGTCGCGAAGAGCAACCTTAGTAAAGCGTGTCATTGAGCTACCCTCACTCAAGGGGTAGGTTCTTCAAGCGTGCCCGACGCGTGCGGGCTTTGCGGGTGATGCTAATTAGCCGCCCGAACCACCAAGTGAGCGGTCGACACAACGGGGACTAGCGTGTTGGCAAAACACGTGAACCTCTGGAGAAAAATCATCGTGTCAACCTTGTTCTTCCCGTTGGTTTGCATCCCCATTACACAAGCTTGCAATTACTTATATATATCTTAAGCTTGTAGTTGCTCTTGTAATTAGATAGCTTGTGTAGCTAGCTAATTACCTTCTTGCTTGTGTAGCATAGAAGTAGCTTCCTTGCGTGGCTAATTTGGTTTTAGTAACCTTGTTAGTCACATTGCTTAGTTTGTGTAGCTAAGTATTTGCGCTCTCTAATTAGGCGTTGGTTGCCTTGTTATTGAGCATTGCTAGTGAGCTTAGTTAGCTTTGTGCTTTTGCTTACTAGCATGTGTAGGAGCTCCCTTATTACTTAAAGTACTAGTGGCATAGGTTTGTGTGACCTTGCTCCTAGAATTGTTTAGGAGAGCTCTAGCTAGCCCGGCACCTTAGTTGCTTTATTAGTATCTTTGCAAGGTGCTAGTGAACATATATAGAGGGGTGTAGTCTTGGCTAGACCGATTGTTTTAATTCCGCATTTATATCGGTTAGCCGACGCGATTAATTTTAGAAAAGACTATTCACCCCCCCCCTCTAGTCCGCCATCTCGACCCTTCACCACCCCATCCTCACTCTGCTTGTTCTTGTAAACCCACTTTGTACCTATGGGGTGGCACTCTGGTGGAGGTGGAACTAAAACTCACACTTGGTTCCGCTCAAAGTTCTCTAACTCCTCGTGCATAGCATTGACCCAATCGACATTAGATAGTGCATGTCCAATATCTCGAGGCTCAAAAGAAGCTACGAAAGCAGAATGAGCAAAGTGTGAGATCTGATGTGACCTGGACCGTGTGACCCTTTGGTCGATGTTGCCGATCATGGTCTAAGGTGGGTGGCGACGCTGAATGTGCCGAGGTGCTTCTCTCAAAGAAGTTGCCTCCCCTCCACAAAGCAAGTGGGGCCTCCTCAAAAAGTGGCCGGCGTGAAATTTGAGGAGGTGGCTCGTGCGGACCCCAAGTAGTGGAAGAAGATGGGTCGGGACCGTGAGCCGAAGTAGTCATCGCTGACTCGACTGGAGCAGCCGAAGAGGTCGGCTCGACATCTCCCCAATCAGCATCTTCCTCATTCTCCTCAACAAAGATGCTCTCACCGATCTCCTGATCACCTGCACTTTCAAAGATAGGAACGGAACAAGGCATGGTCTCATCGAAAGTGACCTCACAGGTCTCCACTACTCGGTTAGTTTCAAGGTTAAGAACACGATATGCATGAGAGTGAGAAGCATAACCAAGAAAAATACCGTCGGAAGACCTGGACTCGAACTTGTCCAAAATACCTTGTTTCAGAATGAAGCACTTGCATCCAAATACTCTAAAGTGGCTTACCTTGGGTGGTCGTCCGAATCGCAACTCATAAGAAGTTTTCTTCATGAAAGCTCGAAGGAAAATATGATTTGAAACATGGCACACGGTGTTGATCGCTTCGGCCCAATATCTCCTAGGAGTCCTATGCTCATCGAGCATCGTCCTGGCCATCTCAACAAGGGTCCGATTCTTGCGCTCAACAACACCATTCTGCTGAGGGACATAAGGAGAGGAGAACTGGTGCTCGAGGCCCAAAGAAGCACAAAAGGTTTCAAAATGAGTATTCTTGATGTTAGAGGGAGTTCCACGAGGTGGTTCTTCCCTAGGCTTCTTCCAGGCGTCGTCCCTACTCGTGGCGAAGATTCGGAGGCGCGGTAAAGGTTTGTTACGCCTTTGTCCGGCTTCTACACTTCATGAGATGTCCATCACTCAGTGCGGGAATAAACCTACGGTCATCACTAAAATTTGGCTTATGTCGATTTGTTGTGAGAGAAAAACACTGTTTGTTTGCTGAAAAGTACTGCTGAAGTAGTGCTGAGGAACAGGGCCAAGGTTTTTGTCATCATAACTGTAGTTGCTAATGGATCCTTGTTATTTTGTACACCTGGTGAATGAAAAGTGTAACAGAGTTAATCGAACAAGAATGTCTTTTGTTGATTTTGAATAGTATTACCTCACTGTGATGCTGGTGGGGTGTTGCGTTGTATGTGCAAACTGCCGTATGGTATGGCTTTGTAATCGCGTCCATTGTTATTGTAGAGATCAGTACCTTTATTATGCAACATCAGTTGACAAAATTTGTCATGTTAGCATCCATTGCTATTGTAAAAAGTACACTATGTGTTCAGTAAGCTACTAAGGCCCAGCTGAATTAGTATCAACATTGTACAATTATGTCACCGTCGGATATAAGCGTCGTTGAAAAAATGGTATCACTGCCCTATTCGCCGTTAGGTGCTAACATCTCCTTTCCAACGTTCAATTTCCATATGACATGCCGTCGTTAGGTGATACGAACCATCTTCTTTAAGGACCCAATCGCCACCGCCGATATCGTCAAAATTTGCAAGCCGGTATGAGACTCAGCTGCGCTTTTTAGAATTACAGCCCGTTTATAGTTAGCTTACAAAGACCGCTACCCACCTAGCCATCACCTGTTCCTCTCCTCCCAAGTGCGTTGCTATTCCTCACCTACATCATGGCGTGCAAGCGCCACTCATCGCCGACAAGCTAGTGCTCTGTGCCGGTACGTCTCACCGGCACACTCGCACAGATCCACCGATGACCAGGCTGGTACTCATTTCCGCCATGGCGGCTCGAGCTCACTGCTGCAAGATCTAAAGGCAAGGGTAATGCTTTCTCGCACTTCCCTTATCCATGTTTCTTAGCTTTTTATTCCCCTCTTATCTCATCTGAGTATGAATCAAGCTTCCATCTAATCATTAAGGAGCTCACGAGCACATCCCCATATGTGCTCCTACTCTGATTCAGGCGACAGCGCTACCGCTTCCATCGCTGACCCCGCTCCACCACATCCTAGTCAAGATGGATGAGGCCACCAACAAGAGGAATGGAGTAGACATCCTCATAGATGATGTCTTGGTCCTTATCCTCCGCCGCCTCATCGTCCGCACCTTGTGCAACTGCAAGTGTGTGTGTCGCTCCTGGTACCGCCTCATCTTCGAATCCAAGCACCATAAGGAGCTGCCCTAGTTTTATCGTTGGATTCATGTATGGCCACTGGAAAGGCAAACGTCGATTCGCTAGCTTCACTGGTGAATATCCCTCCTTTTTCTTCTTGCCCTTTCCCATTCAGGATTTAATCATCTCAAATTGCTGCAGATGCCTCTTCCTCTGCTGGTGTGTTGGGCGTCGCTATGTTGTCTGCAATCCGGTGACTAGCAAATCAGTGGTACTATCGCATAGCAACCTTTGTTATGGTTCAGCTCGCTTGGGGTTCGATCCCACAATCTCCTCGCACTTTCATGTTGTAACACCCTAGGTGTTTGGCTTCCACATTTGCACTGCATTTCATGAACATGAGCATCATGCATCCATTCGTGAACTTATATCACATGAAACATGATTTTGAAACATTGCAACATGTTGTATATTTCATGTGTTGTTTCTTTTATGAAATGTAAAGTGTGCAACACTTAAGTGCAACATGTGCCACTCACTTAGTGAAACAAGGTTAGTTAATATTATGCAACAAGATCATGAAACATGTGAAACATGACTATGAAACCATTGTAACAATTCATGTGTTTTGCATTGTTTCAGTACATACCTTGCTTGATTTTGGTGTGACCAATGTGTGGTGTGGCTAATAATGCTCTTAAGCAACTTAGTTATACTTAGAATGTCATTAGGAACAAGGTTCATGTTGATCATTTTGCCTAATTAGGTTTCCAAGTCATGGTTTGACCAATTTGGACCCCTAGAGCTCCTACGTTTGACTGTTTAAAAAGTGTAGCTTAGGATGTTTGCATGTCTGAGCAACCTAAAGAAAAGTTGTAGCAAATTTTATAAGGAACAAAAGTTGTAAAGGTGCCAAGCTTTGAAAATGTGCAGAACATGCTCAAAATTGGATTACAACACGAAAGTTACCCCTGATTCCAGAGACAAAATTTTTCTAAGTGTTAACTCTGAAAAATAGTTTCATGTACTCGACTTGTCAGCCCTGTAGCTACCAAACCAAGCCGAACCAGCTCGAGCTCCAATTGATAAAGTTGAAGATCTCACTTGGTACTACAACTTTGTCAACTACACCTTAACCTAGATCATCACGGATTAGGAGATTTATCGTCGAACTAACTTATTTGTCGGGTTGTTCACGAAGACGACGATGACTTAATCAAACAAGTTTAACAAAGGCCGACCGGCGTCGGGATTGAAACAGCGGCGTGGCGCTGGCGTCGCCGATCACCTTCGCTGCTCAAAGCCATGTCAGGCCGTAGCCGCGCCAATTGAAGCACCAAGCGACGCTGGTGACTCCACCGCACTCACATTTTGTTTTCCCGTTCTCTTCGCTCTCCCGCGCAGACCACAGCGGACCACCGCCCCTCGCCATTGCTCCATCGAGCTCGCAGCGAAGCTTATCACTGCACCTACGCCCAAAGCAATATCCCGAACGAGCTCGCTAGCACCCCGCGAACCTCGTTGGCGTCTTCTCCGAGCCGTGACGAACCCTAGGTGAGCGGTATTGCCGACTCCACGCCACCGCCACGCCATGGCCACGCCGGTGACCTCACATGGCCAAAGACAAAGACCGCTCCCTCCTCCTTTCTTAGCTCTCGCCTAGTCTTCTACATCACACATAGATGCTCTGGTGATGGTGCTACCGCCAATGCCGGTTTGGTCGAGCGCGAACACGGCCGAAAGCGCCTTGCGCCATGACCGAGCCCGTGAGCTCGTGGATGGGGTACTTAGGGGCCGCTAGAGCTTAGGGTTAGTAAGCCAATCGATGCGCGGAGGTCGATGCGGTCACGGAGGTACCCTCCTCATCGCCGAGAAGCTGCCGCTTGGCGAAGCCCCACGGTTCCACACCGGCCCCAAGCCGCCGTGCTCTGTTTGCGTCTCTTTCATCATGCGCGGCCTGATGACCATTGGGTCCCGCCTATCAGTCACTATGTATATGAAGCTAGCTCATTTATTCCAGTTTTGAGGCTGTTTTGTAAAATCCATATCTGGAGTTTGGTAGATCTAAATGTGGTGGTTTGAATTTTGTTAGGATCTTAGGGAAGTCTAGTATTTAGTAAAAATATGACATGAGCACTTGTAGTGGAAAATTTGGATGAATTAAATTGAAACTTGAAATGTGTTTGTGAATGCATACAAACTTGTTTAAATCATATCTGGAGTTTCTTTGATCCAAAAATTATGAAATTTTGTGGGTAAGCTAGTATTGTATAGTAGAAGCATTGGTTAAAATTTGAGAGTCATTGCATGTGTAGTTTTTGAGTTATAGTTTTTCCTTTTATCTTTGGTAGATACTTGTGTGAATTTTTGTAAATTATCTAGAAATCCTATGGCCATGAAACTTGGTAGGTAGTATTTTAGTACCTTGAGGATGCTAGGAAAAATATGAAATCTGTTGCTTAACACTTTTCACTAAGGTTTCCTAATTATGCCATTTTAAGCCATTCTGTCTTACCATTTTTGTGTAGGTTGTTATACTTTCTCAAATGGTGTGAAATTTTTATGGTAGTCTAATTAGGCCATGTAGGGTCTACTGTAATTTTTGTAGATTTAATGGTGTAGTTTTCATATATGTTTACTATTTCCTCTAATTAATTAAATAAATTAAGAAATGTATTAAAAGAAATGTTTTGGGGATGAACACCCTACTTTCTGGTGTTCTTGTGATATGTGTGATATGTGAGTAGAGTTAGTTTTGTCCAATAATGTGTTTATATCATAAGTTAATAATTATTTGTTTGCATTATGTCCCTCTGGACAGATCTGGGGACTTTGGAAAGTTCCCCATGATATTTTGATTTGATGTGAATGGGATGAATACAAAAGTTGTAGATAATTTATGTATCTAGCTCCTGTCAAAATTTGAGGGCATTTGGCCTAGTAGTTTAGAAACTACAGCTGTTTAAAGTTAGGTTCCAGTTTTGCTTACTCTCTGCCTTGTGAGGACAGAGTTCTGTTGATTTATGAATTCGACTTGGTAAAGTGTTAATCATGCTTTGAGGTCTAAAAATGAATTGTAGACAATTTCATAAGCTTTTCAGATTGTCTTGTTGTAAGTCATTTGGATTTATAAATCTCCAGTTATGGCTAGTTTACTGTACCGCTACATAGTCTTCATTTTGCTGAAATACAAATGCTTGAGTGTATGTTGTTGTAATGTTCTCGTTGATTGTTTAGGGGTTAGCCTAACTTGAGAATATGCTTAGATGCAGGTGCTAGGTCATTAACTAAAGATGAGCAATTATACATTAGGTTGTATAAACTTGGTAAGTAAAGTGATTTGAATAGGACTTAAGTTGGAATATGCAAACTACAGCGAACATGCGCATTCCCCGAGCATCCCTGACATTCGTTCATGTGCATTCATGATATTTATCTTGCGCATTCATGCAATAGGTGTGCCAGAGGGAGTGACGTTGCTGGAGTTCGAGGGAGCCAACCAGGAGGAGGAACCCGAGGTGCAGGAAGCCGACGAAGCAGTCGTCGCGGAGGAATTGCCCGAGTGCCCTGACCACCAGCCTTCCTCGTTCCTGAAAGGCAAGCCCCAGAGCATATTAAGCCTCCCATGTTGTTACAAATACTTTGAGTACCTTTTATTGTTGATGATGCATTAAGTATAGGAATTGGTTGGAACCAATTGCTGCATTATATATCCTTCCTTGTCCAGATATCGCACTAGAATCCTAATTAAGTTCGTGAACGGGTTAAATGCTTAGCCATGCTTTAGTGCGGTAGAAGTCGGTGATTTCTGTCACCGCGAGCTTTAGGATGAGGTGGATCACGGTTGGCTAAATTTGCTATCGTGGAAAAGAATAATGTGAATAATGAATTAAGACCCAGGCGGGGTCTTGTGTAGGTTTGAACATAGTGACTCCGTCGAGTTGTTTAAGGACCGATACATTAGACGTCCTCATGTCATGTTGAACGCAAGCCTAACACTTAGCTATCCGGATAAGTCGTTCAGACCGCATGAAGCCTAGTAGCTCGACTCGTGCGGGGACGCGCGATGGCGGCGATTCGGAGGTAGTAAGGGATGCGGAGAGCCATTGGCATAAGTCCAAGGCGGGTTAGAGTCCCGAACAACCTTGGTAGAGTGGTTCTCGAGAATGTCGATCTGTTCGGACTCGCGACTCTGAATCATACCAAAGGTGACTTGTTTGCGACTCAAGACAGGAGAAGCGGGGTTTGTGTTTAGGAATACCCCTCCGGTGGATAGGAATCGATTCGAATCGCCGTCTCTCCGGATAGTGAGAACTTGGTGAAAGCAAGTAACAACGTAGATTCAATTAATTTAACGATATGGTTAAATGGACAATGATGATAAGGTTGTCACAATAAATACCGATATGGTTATTAATGTTTGCACCCTAATAAAATGATTGCTTAGATACGGTGCTAATATAGATGATAAGGTTAATGGCTAAAAAGTCATCGCTAGTTCAAAGCTAAGAGTTGATCATTATTACTTATGCTTTTCTCGCAAAAAGAAAGTGTCACCAGATCCACTACATTAAGCTATGCATAATCCTTGGTGTCATTTATTTTGGTTTTCGCCAGGTAAATCTAGTGAGTACATTCCCGTACTCGGGGTTTATTCCTCTTGTTGCGAGATGACCTTCTATATCGGGGATTCGTAAGTATTGTCTCCACCCGGTGGGTGATGAAGACTAGATCATGGGCATGATCTCTGTTCTCTTATCTGAATGTTTTTGCGGGCTATGATCAGCGAACCAGTATGTGTAATTGAACTTCGGGTGTGTAAGTTAAACTATTTGCTTCCGCATGTTTTACAAGACTTGTTTTGTAATAACGATGACTCTGTGATGATGTAATCTATTTACTTAACGCTCACGAAATGTTATAACGCACGATATGTTATGTTGAATTCTTGTGATCTTGGTTGTATGTAAGTTGGTTTGAAATCCTTGAGATTTCAGCTTGACTAATGGGTTTATATGGGCTCAAGCTCGAGAATTTGATCGTTTTGGCATTATTTTTGTACTTGTGCTCTTATAAATTGGTCGGATTCTGTGACACATGTGGTAGAACCGTAGGTAAGGTCGCCTGGGGTGTTAGTTGTCAGCATCTACTCATCCAAAAGTGGAGCATGAATGCGTAAAGAATCTGAATAGGGAGAGGATATCCTAGTATGCAAATTTTCAGAAACTGTGTTTCTTAATGGTTTTATGCACATGCTGGAGGTGTCCCACATAGTTGCTGTTGATATTGAGGGAAAGACATGGAGGAAAATTCTTAGGCCACCAGGTCCTGCAATGTCCATCCATGGAGATCAGGGTCAGTTGTGTTTATATATTGCTGATATTTTCAATACGCCCCGACCTTTCAACTGGATCCTTGAAGACTATGGTACTAGGAAATGGACATTGAAGCATACGGTGAACCTTAATCGCAACTATTTGGATCGAACAATATTGGACTCGGTTCCGAGGCTGCCAATGCAGACTACAGAGTGATTGCAGTTCACCTAGAATGGAATTTGATTTTTCTTGTTGGGGAGGACATAACACTGATGGCATATGACATGAGCCGCAGAAAAGTTCATATCCTTTCTACCTGGATCATCCGCTATCCTAAAAGTACCTGGAGTATTTATTTGAACGGACCTCACTATCTGCCTTATATTCCCTTGTTCATTGAGTCATTAGCAGAGCAGTAAATGTGCATATGCTATATTTTGTTGTTAGGACATGTCTTTGTTTAGGTAGAAAGTTGTTTTGAGTCTATATATAGTCCAATTTTGGCTTGGTAACTAAACCAATGGTATGTTGAATATTATTAATTCTGTTGCTTTGCATTGTGCAGGTTTTGGAGTCTCAGTGCTTTTGAACGATTTTCCTACAATGGCTATGGGAGGAAGAAGAGGGGTTCCATCTTGCAATGGGCGCCAAGTCGATCAAGGAGTGCCAATTTGAAGGAGCAAGAGCACATCCACCTTTACGTAAGTCCTCAGAGGGGAGCGTAACCTTTATTATGCTATCTATGTACCGCTTGTGTTAATTCATCAGTTGACACAGTTGTTATGTTAGTGTCGAGCATTGTTATTATAATAAGTACTCTTCGTTGTGGATATGATGAATGATATGTAATGATTATATCTGTATGGTGTATATTTAGTAAGTTATTAAGGCTCAGCTGAATTAGTAAATACATTATGAAAACCGAATGCAATTCTGTCATCGTCGGATGTAAGGGTTGTTGGTTATTTTGTCATCACCGCCGTACCACTCGCCTTTGGTGAAGCAGACGGCCATCACCACCGCTATTCGTCTGATGCGGCAAGGGTTAATAGTGCATCACCGCCGAATCATTTAGTAATCCGACACCGACTAAAGGATCATCACGGATGGATCGTACTACAACGCGACGGTGACCATGCCCTATGACCAGACGGTTCATACGCTGAAGCGACGGTGATGTTCGCCTCGACACAGGCGGGTCATGCTCTAATGCGATGAAATAAGGATCTGATCATGGACGGATCATAAGCCATGCGGCGGTGTTAGTGCATACCCACACACGCGGGTCATTTTCCAATGCGATGGAAGTAAGGACCTTATCACGGACGGATGATAACCCAATACGGTGGTGTAGTATACACCCTAGTCGGTCTCAGATACCGACGGCGGTGGCTATGAGTATCACCGCCGACAGCTTACTGCTGAGGTCAAAATTAGACTGCGATGTGGGTTATGACATGTCTATGAAAAATGTGAGTGTAGTAGTGCATGAACGGAAGGAGGCTGTAGGGATGTCTGCACTCAAATTGCGTGAGGCGCGATTGAACTGAAGTCTTACCAATCAAAAATCACTTATAGTAGCTGCATCTATCTAGCCGCTAGAAACACTCTCCTGAATGAGAAAATATGCTTATATATACATGGAAGAAGGAAGGAAAAGGGTATTGTGCATTCGTTTGCTCCAATTGAAACTCATGATCCGGTGCATTGAAAGGATTGGATCTTGGCCCGTGGAAGTGCAAGGCAGTTTTCCAATTCCATCGTGAGTGGAGGAAAGAAGCGAATGAAGAGGTAATTTGGTGTTCCAATTGTGGGTACGACTCATCATTATCGGGAATGGCAAGATGAAATCGATTGATGATGATCTGCGGATCTTATTATTGGATGACGTGATCCTTTGTTGGATTAGATAGATCTTGTAGTGGGGTTTGCTTTACTCCTCTGTCTTGTAATATAGTGTATTCTAGGAATTTTAACATAAATTAAGGGAGAACATAAAAGACGTATGTACCCTTATTTTATTTCCTAATCAGACGCTATCATCGACATGATTAATGGTGATTGGTTGATAAATGGAAATTATTTAATGCAAAACTAGTTTTTGTCCTTTAGAATGCATTATATCCGAGGATAAAATTTAAATGCTAGAATGCACTATATTACGTGAGATTGGAGGAAGTAAGAAATATTGACTTGGTGGGGCCTTGAGATGATATGGCTTCACATAATTGGAGAAAAATATTGTAGTGGGGTTTTGTTTTATAAGAGTTATAGATTATAGATATATTTGCACGCTAATAGGGTGTGGTAGTGGAAGAGCCTATATCCCTCCCATCAAAAGCCATTCCTTTATTGGGTTTAGATAAGTAGGATCTATTAGATCATTGGATTAAGTTTTAGTCATTTAAAGTTTAGTCTTAAATCATCCAAATGGTTGGACTCACTATAAAAAAAATGATTTCCAGAAGCGGATAAGCCGCCTCTAACTCTTGAGCTCCTATGCTGTAGAATGTAGCCGTAGCATTTGGAGGACAAAGTAACCATAAAAACAGATTAGCACGCAATAGGGTGTGGGTAGAGAAAGAGTCTATATTCTGATCGCCAAAAAGAGTATATATTCCCCCTTCAAAAGTCATTCCCTTATTGGGTTTAGACAGGGTAAGTTTAAGTCATAGAAAGTTCAGTCTTAGATCATTCAAATAGTTGAGCTCACTACTAAGAAAAGATTTTTAGAGGCAGGGCCGTCTCTAATCAATGGTCATTGTTAATCACCACGCCATTCCCTTATTGGGTTTAGATAAGTAGGGTAAGTTTTAGTCATTTAAAGTTTAGTCTTAGATCATCCAAATGGTTGGACTCACTATTAAAAAAGGATTTTTAGAGGTGGGTTTGTCTCTAACCAATAGCAATGGTCATTGTTAGTTGCCACGACATTCCCTTATTGGATTTAGATAAGTACGGTAAGTTTTAGTCATTTAAACTCTAACCAATGGACATTGTTAATCGCCATTTATAGAGGTGATTTTCAGGACTCGAACCCACGACTTACTTCTTAGTAATGACACCTCTCTACCACTGCACCATATATTTATTTGTGTTAACATTTTGTAATCTTATTTGCGCTAACACCTAAGGACTCTAAACGACTTCAAATAAAAAATGTTTCTACTACAAAATTGTAGATTGTATTAAGAACTACAACTTTGATCTAGACCATGTCAATATCCAAGTTTGTTTGAAAATTTTAAATTTTAAATTTCAATATACATGAACTTAAAACAATATTTTTGGACTCTAAACAATTTAAAACAAAACAACTTCTCAACTACAAAGTTATAGATTACATCTAGATCTACAATTTTAATATAAATTTTATCTTCACCGACTTCATATGAAAAATTTATGAATTATTTTTTGATGCAACTATTTTTAGATACGTGCCTCCTAAGATGCCCATCTCTGTTATTGATTTTGGAGACTTTACAAGTGACCATCTCTAATAATAAATTTTCGAGAGGTGAGCATTTGTCCGGAGGCCGCCTAACCATTTACGGATGAGATCTCTAGATGTGCCTCCTCATTAATCGGAGAGGCTGTCTCCTAAAATTATTTTTATGGCATTGACTAAAAAGTGGATTAAATTTTAGTCTTAGGTCATCCAAACACACTATGCTAGAACACGCAATCACCATCCAAGCATCATCAGTCGCCGGGTGTGCTTGGGCCCACTACTGAGAAAAACTTATGTGAGGCGTTTGGGAATGGACCTCAGAGGCGGGCGAGAATTTCAACCGCCTTGGTTAATGCCTAGGATTAACTGAGACGGTCATAATCAATCGCCTCGCAAAATCGATTTACGGAGGTGATTAAAAATGATCGCCTCCTAAAATCTATTAACTGAGACGGGCGAGGTGGGCCACTTATAAGGCCCATCTCGGTTAATCTTCCGGAGGCCCAGCAAAAAAAGCCTCACATCTCCCACTCTCTCACTTCTCCCTCTGGCGTTGCTTTCTCTCCCTCCCTCTCTTCTCTCCCCCTCCCTCAGGCCGGTGGTGGAGAAACGGCCTAGCCTTGCGGCGCGGCCTCGTGGCGTGGCGGTGCGGCGGCCCGGCGACGCGGCCTCACGGCGCGGCGGCCTGGCCTCGCTCCTCCTCCGCGACGGCGCCACTCCTCCCCCACGCCCTCCCTCCCTCTCTCAGGCATGGGTGCGGGCACGGCCTCGGCGGCGGCGACAGCGAGGCGGGCCCCCTCCCTCCAGCGTCGGCGGCGCTCGGAGCCAGGCCCCCTCCTCCAATGGCGGCGGCACAGGGGTTTTGGGGCGTGGCCTCCCGGCGGGTGCACGGGGCCTGGCCCCCTTTTCCAGCGCGGATCTGGCTTCGGCGCGGCGTATCCAGCGAGCTCGTGCTAGGGAGCGGCGGATCTGGCTTCGGCGCTGCAGATCCAGCGACGAGGGGCCCAGATCCAGCGGCAGGAGGCCAGATCCGGCTACGGGTGGCCGGATCCTGGTGCTGCACACGATCCGGCGAGGATGCAGGCATAGAAGCAGAAGCGGTTCCATTACGTACCGGTCGATCGATGCCAACTAACCCGGCTCGTGTCGAAATTTAATTTGAATGTTTAGTTTATGAGGTATGACTTTTTTTTTAAGTTGAAAGTCACTGCTGCGTGAGATGAGAGTGACCTGGGTGAGATGGGCCCATGCGATGGGGCCAGCCTGCGCAAAGGCGGGAAGGTACCGGACGGAGGTTACCGTCCGCCCAATCGGACGCTAGCACCGCCCGCCACGGTCCCTGACCCTGCCTGCCTACGCACAGGACAAGGCCACGGTGCCTGCCCACCACACCAGAAGGCCACGGCGGCCACGGTGTTTCTTTCAGCGGTAGGTACGTAAGGTGCAAAAGACCAGAGGGTAAAAACGTCCTTCCATGTGTCAAATACATGGAGAGATACTAGGAAAAGAGAGAAAATACACAAAATAACAAGAAAATCAAGTGTTACATGTTTAGAGGCATATTTTTGCGAAGTCCACGTTACAAATAGCAAAACAGCGAAGCGTAGCGTTTGGGGTCCCAAATATCCAATTTTCTCCTCGTGTCATGCCACACAATTGGCCATGATGCATCTATAGCCCTACTTTCCCATGTATTAACATGTTCTCGGTCAACCCATCATAATGTCGGTGGAAAATACCATTATGGAAAGGAAAGGTCGGAAGTCTACAGTAAGCCCATATGTCATATACTTAAATTGATTCCTGCTTTTCCAATAATGACTATTCTAAATATCGATCATTCAACCAGTAATGTGTAAAGAGAAATAGAGATAGGATCCAAATCCAATGACGGATAATGAAAAACTGTACATTCTTTAAAACGTGTGGATTTGACTTCCAGATATGCTATACTTTCCACACCGTGCATACAGCGTTTAGCTGGAAAATAATTTGCCCTGTTCGTTTGGCTGATAAGCTATGGTTGGAAGTATTGTTGGCTGATTTGTTGTGAGAGAAAAATACTGTTTGTTGGCTGAAAAAGTACGACTTATAAGCCAAGCGAACAGGACGAATTTCACTAGAAAGCTGGTATTATATAGTGTCATATCCAAAGCATAACTTAATAACACAGTTAAAGAGCAAGAATGATTAAAACAAGAGTTAAGATGTCAGTGCAACTATAACCTATTACAACAGCATCCCAGTTCAAGTAGCTTGATTTCTACAGTACGACAATACTAGATAAGTATATATATATATAGTAGTATCACAATGTGTTTCGATTGCAAGTTCGCAACTAAGGCCGGATTGCTGATAATGTGTTCCTGATGAATGACATGGTAGGCCTCACGGCCGGATCTTCCTGAACACAACGGACACCTGCTATATGAATGCATCTTTCAAACTCTCCTTTAGGAGCGTCACCAATTCTTGGATCTTTCAACTGATCAGCCGTTCCCTGGGTCCAATGTTGTCGAACCTTTGCCAAACATAACAAATATCCAAGGTTCACAGTGAGAAAATAACCACCATTATGTAGAATTGAAACTTAGCATTACTATTTCATTCATTTCAAAAAACATTACTATTTCAAAATTCATAACCTAGACAATGTCACTTTTGCTGATTATGCTACATGCAGCTTCTTTTAGTTCTATTGCAATTACAGTTGGATGTATGAGGAATGACGTTTAACTTACATATCTTGGGAAGTCGTCAGTATCTTCTCTACAAAATGATGTAGCTTTGCCGCCTGTTGCTATTTCCAAAAGTACTACACCAAAGCTGTAGACATCGGACTTCACAGAGTACTCGCCATAAAACAACTCAGGAGCGCGGTATCCACTGAGTGACATTCATTAATTTGTAAGCAAACTGTTAGTGGTCGATTCTGTTCATCACAAGTCACTAGAAAAACAAAGAGTTGACAAACACAAAAGTTTAGTAGCTACAAAATGAACTCACGATGTTACCCTAAAGTTCTCAGCCTTCCCTTCAGATAGGCCTAGATCGAGAACAGTTGCGTGCCTAAAACCTGAAATTTTCGGGATGAAGCCCTCGCTAAGTAGAATATTACTAGGGTCTATATTACGATGAACGATTCTGCAATGTTCATGCAGATATAACAATCCTTCACAAATCCCTTGCATGATGTGGAAACGTGAAGACCAGTCAGTCAGGGACTCCACTTTTCTCATCTTCAGCTGCACGACTCAGATTCAGGACCGGTAATAAGATCAGCATCTCTCTTATACAAATATCTGTAATCGCATATAATGATATAAGGAATGCATACCGAAAAGAACTGCATCAAGACTACCAACAGGCATGTTTTCATAGCATATCATGTTCCCATTATTTCCTATGCACGATCCCAGCATCCTTATGATGTTTGGATGGTCAAGCCTTGCCAGCATTTTCACCTCATTATTCAGCTCCACAAGTCCTATTTCCATGTTTAATCTTTTCACTGCCAAATCCGAAAAATTTGGTAGTATTCCCTGCACAGCGTCAAAGGTGCAGGTCAAATATTCATCCTATGAATGAAGTAGACTCATAATCAAAAGGGAAATTAGATACCTTGTAGATAGTTCTAGATCGGTTAGAAGCAATAATATTTTGTTTGGAAAAATTATTGGTGGAGACTCTAATAGTATCCAGGTCTAAATTCTTCTCAAGGGGAGCCGCAAGCTTAAGGCCCTGGTGCATGCTCATGTTCTGCTCCAAACACTTCTGCTTTCACAAGATTTTATCAATGAAATATGTTAGCACATTTATCTAAAAAAAAGATGAATGACAAATAGTAAGAAAGCAGTCCACTTATGGCCCTTGATGAGCTATCAATAAAATATTTTTTTCTGAACAATCATTGATAATTTCAGTACCAATCTGTGTTTATTTCATTTGGACCTGGGTACAGTAATGGAGCCAACCCATAAATAGCACCAATAGGGGTACTGTGATATCCATATACTAGCACGCAAAATCAGTGTTCATCACAAAGGCTTGCACGGAAAATGTAACTATCCATACCGGCACGGCCACACTCAACTATAACTGGCATAAATAATACTCCATCATCTGTGCTAGCTTCTGCATTGGCACCAATACGCTAACTTATCCATGCCACCTTTGGAGCGCCAGATTTGACAACCGGCATGGACAAGGTTTTTTTAGTGGTGTTACAAAAATAACAACCGGAGATAACTTATACCTGTCTTCCATGACTCACGAATAATATCAAAGCCGACTCTAAATAAGAACCATGGAAGATAATATTTTCACAATTAAATGTTTTGTCAATATTTTCACAATTAAATGTTTTGCCTAAAAGTAAACATAGAACTTTTCATTTTAAATAAAAATTATAAATAAAACAGACATGATACTATTAAAAAAGATGTCATACAACATCCTTCATAAGTGACTATGTAGCAGGGCCACTGTAGGATCTGCGGCGTGAAGAAGAGGCAGCAGTGAATCATCTGGTGATTTCAAGAACTCTATACTTACATGATTTTTCTATATCTATTCAGTTTTTGGAAATCTTTAGACTGCATATGACTTGTTTAGGACTCTTTGATGCGCTTCGTGCATGGGATACTCGATGAAGAAATACATATCGGTTGCCAGCATGCCTCCCTTGTAAATAGTTGGAGAGGGTGACGGCCGATTTACAACACACAATTGAAAAAACACATCTATTACATTATTTTGCATCTTTTATATTTTCTCTTTCCCTAGTTCTTCTGCTGCTTCTTTTGTATCTACTTCATTACGACAGCGAAACATAAGGTTTTAGGGATGGCTAGGCCAACCTGGGCATGCGGGGAGTCAGGTCTCAAGATCTCTCATCAGTGTGTCTTGTAGATATAGCACTCCCATGGACTCCCCTTGCAACATGTGGCTCATTGCCAGTAGCACATGTGACATATATTCGTGTGCGAACGAGATGTCTATGTAGCAGTGAACATTGATATACCCTTAGATGACTCATGTTTCTCACATATCCCTAGCTGTGCACAGTGTCACAATTAGAGTAACATGGCACAAATTAACAAGGTCGCTGGGTGATGCAGTGCAAGACTAGAGTGATGTGGTGCGGAACTGTTCTGGAATGTGCTCAAAGGGTAAATGCATATTCACAACCCATTATTGTTATCCGATTTGGGTGTTTGAGGTTGAAAGTTGGACTATATATGGTGATAGTTTCAGAACCAAAATTGAGCTTTCAACTAATGATTAGTAGAGAAGAACATGCAATGAATTGAGTAGTTACCATTCGATAGTGGCAAATGCTTTTGTCGTGTTCGATGATAACAAAAAACCTAGCAATGCAGAAATCACCAGCACCATCCCAATGGTAGAAACAGAAACAATGATAGCAATGTTTCGATCTGTACAACAAATAGATGATCGATACTTAGTAAACAGTGTACATAAACAGTCAAAAATAAATGAACTGATTTTGAATCATCACACAGAGAACCTACACATATATATAGGAGAAAATGCTTTATGTCTGATGTCTTCACAGAAATTAAAGATGATTCGTGAAAAGAAAAAGGAAGAAAAACGTTTTTACAGAAGTAAAGTTTATATATAGGAGGAAAATCAATCACTAATTAGTTATGAGGCAAATGCTTTAGCATGTTTCATTTGATACGAACGGGTGTGTAACAACATAGCATATGGAGCCCATGTAACTGAAAAATATTGTAAAAATAAATAAATCATTCTGTGTTGTATAAGTATGTTGCTAAAACAATCCAATACCTCTATGGGAATGGGATGGATCATGAGAAATTCGAGTGTACAAGTCATTGATCCCTTCTGTAAGCTGAACAATATCTACCAGATCGCCTGACCAGGTGACACAATCACTATCTCCAAAAAAACAGTACAAGCGCTGCAAGAGCAGTTTCCCAAGCACAACTTCCTGCAGTCGTCCCATCCCTTGCCAATCACCATGGTGGCATTCAGCGTGTCAGGCACCTTGACATGTGACAGATGGGCGAAACCATGACCCATTGGCCTTGAGCAAGGCAGCACCACATCTCTCACACAGCCACCTGCATATGTCCTCTGGTTCCAGTCGCTCTCGGACTTGATTGGGGACAAGTTCTTGTAGGCAGTGGCAATCAGAGTTGTAGCACGTGGTGTTTGGACCACAATACGCATAGGCATCACATTGATCCTGAGGCAAATGCCAGTACTGACCCACTCGTTGCTTGTGTTGCTGTGCCAGCGATGAGCATGACCATCTGGGCTGGCGACAAGGTGCCACTGGATCGACCGGTCCAAAGCAGTGAAAGAGTAATACGCACTGCCTTCACCAACAGTCATGTTGTACACCAACACATTTGTCATCTTCAGGGCGGGAAGACCGCTGAAGCCCTGGCCGTTCCATGGCCCAGTCCTGTAAATCAAAAGAGTGCCCTGGAACTAGAGCATCTCAGGCAGTCTATTTGGATCGAGCTCAATATAGTAGTCCCCAGGTGACGGGTCCAGATTGCTCTTCCAGGATCTGAGTCTCACGTTGTGATTAGTGGACATGTCATACCCAATCCTCATATTGGACAACAGTGTGTCGCAGGGCTGATCAAAACCTTGCCAAAGTGGATTTGGATTCTCAGACGCTGAGTCGTTGATGATAAGGTTGCCAGAATCCAGAAGGAATGCTGTTGTGGGTTGTTGGTGTTGAGTGTACCACCGACAACACTTTGTTTCCTCTTCTATCCAGAAGGTCAAGAGAGCTTGTGCTGATGAAAACACTCCATTGCCTCCCTTGATTGGCGTGTCACGGTTAGCCACCCAGACAATAGTTTGAGGTTTCAAGTAATTATACCATATCCATAGATACGAGCTGTCCCCGTTCGAGAAGAAGCCTAGCACAAAAGTACTTTGCGCTGAAACTAGTGTTTGCCCATTTACTAAAGACTGTCCTATGGTCATGAGTCATCTGGAACAAGATATTTAATTATAAAACTGTGAGACACAGTTCTTATCCCGAAATATAAGGTATTGAATCATTCAAAATTTATCATAAATTATAAGGTCATTCTTAGTGGAGAGTTTTCGTAAGCGTTGTTTCTAAGAATGTAGAATGCAATAAAACATGGATCAAACAATCATTCTCAATTCATAGTTTTTTATTTCATAGACATTTAATTATATGGCTCATCTAGAGTTGGAAACCAAGCCAAGAGCATGTTCTCACTCTTATTAAAAACGTTGTTACATTATCAAAAATGTTTATGTAGCAATCTATTAAATTCATATGAAACTCTAACTGAGATTGACCTATCTATCATTAATGTCTATTTGTCAGCAAGCCATGTTCAAAATATAGTAAGCACAATATCTTCCCACGATTCATGTGCTTTACCTTGTAACTTATTTTAAATTTTCTAAATACCTTATATTTCTGGATGGATTGAGTATTAACTATTTCTCTTAACCAAAAACAGCAAAAACATAGGTCACAACCATGAATTTGATAGTGAACCGAATCAGCCAAACTTGGGCCAACCCAAACCCAAGACTACGACGGGCCGACAGCAGCCTAGGAGGCACTCTTAACAAATATATGGTCTTCTGTAACAACCAAGTAAGATGACATTAATTTATGACATTTTTCTAAAAAGGAATTAAGTTAGGATCACAATACTACATTTTTAGTGACAAATGAAATCACTCAGGCTAAACATGAAACATGTCAGACACTACATCGAAGTGTTGTGACAAAACAATTTCATCATAAACTACGATTAGACAAAATGACAAAGTTTTATTATCACAAAATTATGGCATGGATAAACAAACATAACCCACCAGTCAGATAGGGTCCCACGACCGTGTAAGTATGAGGTGGGAAATGCAAAGGCCCCTATTACATACCAAAATGGGACTCCAAATGCTGTAATAAACTTAGAGTCTTCACTTGGTTACTTCTAATGGATAGACTGAACACAAGGAGCATCCTTAAGAGAAAGAAGCAGAAATTAGAAGGGGACAACTACAACTGTGTGCTCTGCAATAGAAACATGGAAGAAACAACCTTTTCATCTCTTCTTCGGTTGTCCATTCAGCCAAAGCTATTGGCAGCAACCTTTCTGTCCTCTTTAGGACTCCAAGGCTGACTCCCTCCTGCTGTTCTCTTCTTTCCTCTCTTTCTGTACAGCTGTACAGCCTGTAGACTGTAGTCATTTCCCTATCTCCTTTCTCTCTGTACAGTTTATTTTATTTGAATTTATATACCAACAGTGGGGCTTCCCCTGCTGTATTTATGACTCAAAAATAGTAATACAAATAAATTATAGAAAATAATAACATAAAGAAGATGACTTTTTTGGCCATTGAACCTTCACCAAAGTTCAATTTTGTCAATCAAATTCTAAAATTGGATATTTTTGGTCATCAAACTATCAAGACCAAACAACTTTTGGCCATAAGATTGGTTTTGAAAGTGGTTTAGCCTATATATGTTTTTTAAATAATATGATTAACTCTTTAAAAATTAATAGCTAATTCATTATAAATCAAAAAAAATGAAACTGATACTAATTGTTTAAGAAATATAATCTATATATTGATGCCTATTTAGAGTTCTTTGATCTTACTTGTTCATGTAGCTAGTGTTTTACTAATTGTAATAGTGACCTTTATTTATTTAACTTATCATTTTGCTCTATTAGACCTCAAAATAATCCAATGGATTATGAGTATATGGAAGATCTCAAAGGTGATGCTGAACCTCTCATGTGCCATGCTCCACCACATATGGTTCCTATGTAGGCACTGCATAGCTAGTGCTTTACATTATTTTGATCAATTGACTACATAATAGGTTTCAAATAAAGCAGATGCTCCAACATCAAGAAATCAACATAAAGTAAATCCCTAAATAAATAATGACATGACTACAAGGAATAAAAACTAGCAACAAGAATAAGTAAGACCTAAAAACTCTAAATAGAGCACCAATAGATAGATTGTATTTTAGAAAACTTACGCTACTTGATTTCAGTATTTATTTATTTAAAATGAATTAGTTATGAATATTTAGAGATTTAATCATATTTTTTGGAAAAAATACCTTATGCAAAACCAATTTGAAAACGCGTCTTCACGGGTTAAAATTGTCTTTGTTTTGATATTTCAATGGCCAAAGATATCTATTACTCCCTCCATCTTATAGTATAAGGTATCCTTGCAATTTAGGATAGCTTATCGGGCAAAACAAATAATGCATGTAAACCTCCCTTAACTGTAGAGAGATCTTGTGCTTACCGTATTTTGAGTCTGGTGGTAGACATTAATGGCAGTATACGCATATGATTGGTAGTTTTGGGAGTTAATTCACCTAGAATACCTTATAATTCGGGATAAATTTTGAATGCTTCAATACATTATATTTCAACAGAGAGGGAACATCAGAGTCTGATGGCCAATATCAGACTTAAGCGATAATTCAATAGCCAATAATCTTCTAAAATAAATTAGCTCTTACTTTCCTCTGTTTTGTCATGATCAAAGTTCACTAAACCTCCCCCCCACCCACCTCCCTCCTGTTTACCATAAATAACCAAATGTGCAACAAATTTCCAAACATGGCCACATACCTTCGAAGACATCAAAGATATTTACAGATCAAACACAAAAAAAAAACATAGACAAAATTCAGTTGACCACAGAGCACAGAATGTACTAGAAGAGTATTTGTATACATATATCAATCCAGGATTCCAGGTTCCAGCAAACTGTATACTGCTAGAGTTACGTCTCTGAAAAAGGGAAGGTGGGAGACAGAGGATCGTACTTAACTGCTGGGGCTGAGTGACAGTAGCAGCGAGCAGCACCAACGCAGCAACGAGGATGCGCTTTGGCATCGCTGCCCCAGGCCGGAGGGATAAGCAAGCCAGTGGTTGCGTCAAAAAAAAAAAAGCAAGCCAGTGGCCTAGTAATCAAGCAAGGTCCTGTCAAAGCACACTTTGTACTAGTTTCCTGCTACAGAGGCTCCGTTCATTTCATTGAAAAACAAGTCAAAACATTATTCCTACTGATTTGTTGTGAGAGAAAAACATTACTCCGATATTAAAAAAACAAAGTTGAAAAAGATGGATTATAGCAAGTTTAACAGAGCCGTGGAGAGAAGACAAGAAAATTATCATAGACGTCCTTTATCTCATGTGAAATAACAATTGCGTGCACCTTCACTTTCCTTTTTTTCAAACCATCTTCTTCCGAGATTTATTTGGTCTCTATTTTGGAATAAGGTGAATTTGTAAAAATCTGGCTTCAATGAAGAAGTTTCTACATAGATTGAAATTCATTTTATCTGAGTAAGTGCAAGAGGATTAACTTGTCATCTCACTGTATCTTGGACTTTGGCCTCTCATCACCTTCAGAACCTCTCGTCACCCAACGGATCTGTATTTATGTGAAATGGTCAGTGTAAGTTTATGAACATACAATCTTTTGTCCTTAATAAAAATACATGAGCTCACCAGAAAAGTATTTGCCATTGATGAGCACATGTGTTGAACCAGAGGTCTGATCTGAAGATTTTTTGCATCCACTGCTTTTTTTTATCAATGACTGATAGTTGACTTGGATATTTTCAAATATTCCAAGTCAATGGAAGCTCAAACAACGAAATTGTGTTCAAAGAAACACGACGAGACAACTACATGCACTTGAGACAAGGGTGTCACTATATGATGCAATTCTTTCTGACCAAAGAATGTTGTTATTATTGAAGAGACTAACGAGCTTATTGTCGAAGTCCTTGACTTTGGCAACAGCAAATGGATTTTAACGAAGACACAAGGGCAACTGATGGGACAACTCATGATCAATAAATGTCATATCATAGTATACAGAAACACATTATCTATAGCAGCACTATTCATTTGTATGGACCTTTTTACTCCTGCCCACCAACTAGATCCTTGGAATATTCTAAACTTACTAGAGGCAAAACGGTCCATTTACAACCAATAATACAAAGCTCACTCAGATTCGACTGACTCTTCAGGCCTCGTCACTGACCATTTCTCCCAAAGACCGCATTATCGTTTTTGTCATTTGACGTGTGCCGAGAGAAAATAAGTAAGAGAGTAAAATGTCTACAGTTATGAAACCGCATCACAGAAAGACAAACAACTAGTAGAAAACCTTTGCGGGCGACAGTATGGACACATTCCGTTTTGCAATTTTTTTAATATAAGACTCCAAAATGATTACTGAACGATGCATTTTCCTTTCAATCAGAGCATATAATATCATAATGAATATCGAGATGAAGAGGAGGGGGCAGCAAAAGAATACAATCATGTATAGTAACTAGATGTTCCGAAGGCCTGTTCTTTTTTCCATGCATGTCATAAGGACGCAAAAATTTCACCAATGGAAGCAAAGTGACTATGTCACAATATCTCGACAGCTTTGTGGTTATTTCCTGATCCTGGGATGAGCGGAAAATAACGAAAATAGCAGAGATCCTGTTTGGGGTAGCAGGGAATCATGTTATCAGCTATATCGGTTTACTAAAAAAATGTAGAACCAACTCAAAACTGAATACGACAGATCTACAACATATGCAATTTAGTAACAAGTGCCCATCTAGAAATCATAATGAGTACTTATAATAGAGTAAGTTTCTCAGACTGATGAAGAGAGAGCGGATGAGATACTGACCTGAGTGTTCAGGAAAAAATAGTTAATGTTTGGCTTTGCAAGGATGTCACGAAGTTCTGAACAACTCCAGCTTCATTAGTCACTGTGCCTGTAAATTCTGCCGTGTAACGCATAGCCAGGTTCGGTCCTTCTCTAGCAAGCCTTCCTCCGAGACAGGGATATGCCAGTGACCAGATTCCTGAATTTCACAGAGAATTGATGGAACAATCATAAATACCTCTCCACATAAATGACTCAAGACTTATGGACCTCAATGGAAACTTTGATATCCATGGTTTAAAAGGCGTCGCCTAGTCGTCCCAAAGAGGAAAGTTCTTTGGGCGTCGGGCTCGCCTGGACTTCAGGCTTAAGGCGCCCGCTTGACGTACTAGGGCGCCCCCTTTGCTCGATTAGGGCGTCTCGTCGTCGCCAAGGCGCCATGGCGGATGCCTTAACTCATGAAAAATCGGGGGCGCGGAAAAAAGAAGCGAGCAAGGCCAGCGCAAGGAAAAATCGCTCCCGATGCGGGCCTTCCGCCTTTCCTGTCACATGCGAGAACAAATTGAGAGGGAGAGATAAAGCGCAGGAGGTAAATCGGAGAGAGAGGAGAGTAATTAGATTTAGAAACCAGAGGCCCGGCCCGCCCCTCCCTTCTTGACGCTGGCGATTCCCACCGCGCGGCGTCAAATCCTCATGAGTGCGTGCACATGCCGGGCGTGCCCCGCACATCTCGCTGGTCGCCTCTTGCAAAGCAACCGGATCCCGCCGTTTGCAGCTCGATTGAAGCTTCGCTGCCGCCAAATCGATTGGAGACCACCGTCCACCGTCGCTCTCCGCCAGCACCGTGACGGGCTCCGATTTGCTTCTTGGCGGCCGCCCCAGCTCCGACTCGCTCACTCGCCTTCTCATTGGCACCTGCAAGTGAGGTAGTGCCTCTCTCTCTGTTTCCCTCCTTCCTCTGTTATTTAAGTAGTCGATTGTGCCTGCTGTGGTTGGATTGCATAAAAAACAGAGCACGTCACATGGTGTTGTTCGCTTCTTGCTTGATACTTGTGGTTTGTTTTATAGATGCGCACTCTCCGTGCTCGCTTGTGGTTGGAATGGATTGCATAAAAAAGCGAGCACGTCACATGGTGTTGTTTGCTTCTTGCTTGGATACTTGTGGTTTGTTTTATAGATGCAGATTGGAGTGGTCCACTCATAGTCTTCTTTGTGGTTAGAACATCTGGGGTGTGTATTATATGTTGATTGCTCTGTTTTATATGCTAATTGCTCCGATTTATGTGCTAAAGTGACTTGATTTATGCTAATTCCTACACCTTTATCCCATATTATACTGCTACTTTACGCTAGTGTTTGCTTTAGGATGTATTGTAGTGTCCTTTGCTCTTTGTTGAACTGTCATCGTTAGCCTATATAAACTATACAAAGCATTAACCATGCTATGTGCTTGGGTTCTTTGCCTTTTTATGCGGTGTGAAGCACAATGGCAAGTCCACCTTCCTTCGCTAGCTAGTATGATCCCAAGAATGATCCAACCCGGAAGCCACAAAAGACCAAGGATCCGGTGGTGGAAGTACGCCTCTTGGCCAAACCTTAGCAACAAGGATGAGGTAGCATGCACCTTGTGTGGTGGGAGTGTTCATGGAGGATAAAAGGTTGAAGCAACATTTAGTGGTGTGGCTTTTGAGATGCAAAAATTTGTCCTAAAGTGAGCAATTGAAATTAGGAAGGAGATGGCAGTTTTTTTGGAGGCTAACAAGAGAAGAAGACCTTTGTTCCTAGAGGGTGAGGATGGAGAAGGTATGGTGGAGGTGGCATCAAGTGGGCCTCCTGAAGTGAGGCACAAAAAATGAATCTTCTCAAGCCGCCAAGGTTCATCCTAGTTCAGGGACAGCCAAAAAAAGAAGGCAATCAACCATACAATTGAAGGTCACAGTAATAAGATGCATAAAGAAAAGACAAAGACCATTCTTTGAGATGCTTCAAAACACCGTAAGAGGTGGTAGATGAGAGATCGTTAGGTTCTTACCACCCCACAATTAATGTGCAAAAAAAAGCCGGGAGGAGAAGCATTATGTGGATATGCAGTGGGGGTTTGTTCTTCTATGAGTGTAGTGTACCTTTTCAATGCAAAGAACAAGAAGACAATTTCTAGATTGCGAATGGAGGCCACACTGTTTGGTTGTGGTACAAGCCTCCAACACCTTATCAACAGGGAGCCATTGCTTAAAGAGGTCATGGAAGTCAACAAGTACCATGAGGGAGGAGCATGAGAGGGCATGGAAACAAAGATGGTCTGCACACTTATGTGTCGATGGATGGTCCGATAGGAGGGACGCCACTTGATTAACTTCCTAGTGAATGCCCTGAGGGGACATACTTCTTGAGTCGGCTTGATGCATCAAGTGAAGTACATGATGCTAAGATGCTTATTGATCCGCTAGAGGAAAGAATTGATGACATTGGAAAAGACAAGGTTGTCCAAGTTGTTATGTAGATAATGGTGTTAACTTCAAGGCAAAGAAAGTAAGCTTTTGATGGAAAGGATTCCTACAATATTTTGGAGTCCATGTCTTTGCATAATCGCTTGGATCTCATGCTAGAGGAGATTGGGAACTTGCCAAGATTCAAGAAATATATTGCACGTGCAAGGCGTGTTACAACTTTCATCTATAGGCATGGGAGGATCCTTCATGCCATGAGGGAGAAGACAGTGTGGGGCTGATCTTGTGAGACCCGCAAGAACTCGTTTTGCAACTTCCTTTCTTACTTTGAAGAGTTTGTACAAGCACAAGGAAGCTTTGAAGGCTTTATTTCATAGTGAACAATGGATTGGGAATAAATTGGCAAAAAACCAAAGCAGGTCTAGATGTGCGAGCCATTGTGTTCTCTACAGTAGTTCGAACAAAGTTGAAGATTGCCTTAGAGCTTCAAAATTTCCACTTCTCATTGTGCTTAGGGTGGTTGATGGAGATGAGAAGCCAAAGAATGCCGTAAGTTCAAGCATTAATGAACCACGCAAAGAGAAGATCAATCTGAGCTTTTATACCATCCAAGAAAAGGTTGTTTGACAAGATCATGGAGATAATTGAGCGAAGGTGGGAAAAACAAATGGATCATCCACTCTATGGGGCTGCATTGTTTTGAACCTGTGGAAGCTCCATCCTCTCATAAGAAAAAATGATGATGCAAACTGTTGGACAGCTAAGAGGTTGCTTTCTTGATGTACTTGCAAGAATGGTGGAGGATGAGGAAACTAGAGACAAGATCAATGCTCAAGCCATGGATTATGAATTTCTTCGAGGAGATGCTTTTTTAAACAAAATGGCCCAGCAAAACCTTGAGTCTTTGAGCCCTCGTAAGTGTTGTGTTCTTCTCTTTAATGTCATCAAGTGTACATTACAGCAATTTAATTTCCACAAGCTAGCATTTTCAATCCCACCCTAACATATGATGCATTTGTTGTTCTAGTTGATTGGTGGCGTTCATATGGTGGCGTGCTATTGAGCTACAAAGGTTTGCTAAGCGTGTGGTCGGTCTTTGTGCTTCATCATCTGGTTGTGAGCGCAATTGGAGCACCTTTGAATTTGTGAGTTTTTCCCCATCACATCATCTCCTTGTCGTTTTACCAATATTTCAGCAAGCATTTTATTCATCTTTTTGGTGTATTGTGTTTCTTATTTTTGTAGATCCACACAAAGAAAAGGAACGGTTGTTGCATAAGAGGTTAAATTCTATTGTCTTTGTTTCCTACAACGGAAGATGAAAAACTAGGTTCCGTAAATTGAGGCGTAAGAAAGGTAAAGGCTTTGATCCTTTGGTTGTTGAGGAGTTTGATTGGGACAATGAGTGGGTCGACTCACTGCATGTGCCCCCTCATGGTGCTCGTGGGTCGTGAGTGTGACCTTACATGGGACCTTGTTGATGAAGCTATTGAGCATCGAGTTACTTCGTGGGCGTAAATTTACCAAGAACAAGCCCACAACAAGCGTGTATAGAAATTTCCGCACCTATTGGGGTTCGAGGAGGAGCTGGGTTCGTAAAATGAGGATGAAGAAAATCAAGATCCCTATGATGACGCATATGTGACAGATTGAGGATGATCCTTGTGATGCCAATGGTAGTGGAGGAGATGAGGAGGCAACAAACATCATTGGAGAGTTTGATGATGGCTATTGAGAGGAGGGATTTCAGATTTCCTATGTTGTTATTTCATATATGATGCGACTAGCAGCGCTACTAATTAAGTCATGCCATTAGAGACTAGTTTTTGGCTACTGAGACATTTCAGATTTGCTCTTTTGCTACTTCATATTGTGCACTAGTAGACTAGTACTCTAGTAGCACTACTTATCATCCTTATTATGGTCTAAAACTATGTATGTCTCGCTAAGAATTGGTAATATTAAGGTCTGATTTGCTTCTGAATTTTAGTGCCATTATATATTATGATATTCTTATGGCGTCTTTAGGCGTCCGCCTTGCTTTCGCCTAGGCGTCGAGGAGGAGTCGCTCACCTTTCGTCGCTTTTAACGCCTTTTAAACAATGTTGATATCTCAAAGCCCGTTTAACAAGACCTTTTATCATTCATAATGTTCATTTTAAGTGTCAGTATCCGAGTTCATATAATCTATTTAGCTCTAAGCTTATAACTCACTTAATCCAAGGAACATATTCAAATACTAATAATTAAGCACCTAGAATTTTTTCTTAGTTTTCAGTCAACTGTGTCAAAAGAATATTGGAATGGATCTATTACACAACTGATACACTATTTCATCTTAAACTCAGACCTGAATTACAACTGAGTATGGAGGTGGCATTTGAAATGTAACGCAGCATTGTCTTCAATACTGAAGTGTACCTGTTAGTGAAAACGATACTGTGAATGAAATCTGCAGTGAAATGCAATGAGATATAGGCTTATTGAGCAAAAGGAAAGTCATTTCATGCTACGTGTTTATGTTAGTCAAGCAATGATTCATGAATAATATAGTGCGTACAAAATATTAGGGTTCTAGTGTGCTACTGCTCTGTCTACTTTTTGTCTTCAAAATCTCATGCTAATTGTACCTTATTGTGTCTAAATATTCGTAAAACATATATAGAACTAAGATATGATTTGATGGCTTTATAGTCTCTTAGTGGTGTATGAATTCCATGACATGTGAAAAATTCTTTCATGTTCTGTTTTGTCTTCAACATGTTTAAATTTTCAGATTAAAATGGTTTATTTGCCAAAATATTAGCTTTTTATCTGCACAAGATCAGGTCCAACAGTGGTGTAAGACAACGTTGTGGTAGAATATGCCAATAGTACAATTAGCTTCAACTTCCATAAATGAGAAACTTCTCTTTTGTAAAAATACATGATCACACCTGATGCTTGTAAAATACATGATCACACCTGATGCCTTTCCTTCCACTTGGGGAAGAAATTCCTTTCCAAAATCTGAAATGTGTGGTCTCTCATTTCATCATTGGTAATGATCAAGCATTTGCATCTGATAGCAGCGTACAGCCAGTACCTGAACTACATGGCCGAAAATACAATCAGGAATAATTTATGGACAGCAATAATAGGGGCAAGCAAAGGTGAGGATGGCAGCAAGTAGCAAAAACCACTCTGCAGGCACAATCGCACAGATAATGAATATAAGTGATCTATCAAGTTGATAACAGATAAGTTTTTCTCTTAAATACACCTATAGAATTCAAAATTGAGTTTCTTTTTCTCTGAAAGACATAAACTGATACTTTTGAGGGAAATAGTGGAATTAATTAAGTAAATTCCACTGGGCCACCAAACTTGTTTGATGGTACCAAGAGGTTTGAACTAGTAACTCTAAACTGTAAAGTTTTGGTCACTGAACACATAAAATTCTTCATCTTATGTTATTACCAGGCTGGACCGGAATCTGAGGATAATCAGTGATGAGACAAAGCTGGATTAAAGACTAAAAGATATTAACTGGGATAGTGGGCATTACTTGTATAGGTATAAACATGGTAGCAGTTTAAGAGTTCTTAGGTGATCTACTTGAACCAACGGAACAAATTGGTGACTTTAATAATTCATCAAATGATTAATTCAATATGCAGAGGGATAGTTGCTGCAAAGAGTCATCCAAAATCGCATCAATCATCATTTGAGCCAGTAGGGTTGCATATGTTGAATTTGCTTGCTTCCACTTTTCTACCAACTTATGATGACCAGGTTTTTTCATGTGTTCTCCAGTGAGATGCTTGTTGTGTAAAACTATCAAAGGCCATTTTCTTGACCTTTGCCTTATTGCATCAGCAACAGCATTAACCTGTCCAGTTAAACAAGGATAAGTGAAAATAAGCATGCAAATTTTTTCACAATTAGAAGAAAGAAGAAAATTTAGGAATATAGAAGAAAGATGTAGCACAATATACATGCCTTACTCAAAGAAAGATGTCTCAGGCTAAACAGGCCAACATTGGCAGCATCCACAACTGCCTCAAAAGGCCCGTGTTTTTCAAGCCATTTCTGAACATGGAAAAGAGGGTCCAAAAGTTAAATAGATGATTAATGAGAGTTGAAGGATAAAGGTGCTCCAAGAACTAAATATCAACAACGTGGACCTCAACTTCACACATTATAAGCACAAATATAACCTTGCATACAGAAGCTATGAGCTAGGAATAACAAGCCAAATACGTATTTCTGACGATGAGGTTCACAATTGAAGTCCCAATCGAAATCATACTTGTCAACGATAGGTAAAATTACTTCAGATATGAAGGTAAGAAAATAATTACTTCTCCATTATAGTAGCAGGAAGCTTGCTGATAGATTTGATACAATGTAGAATTGAGACATTATAGATTATAGACAGATTTAACACACTGGTGTCATTTTTTCATTTTATTATTTACTGGATAATGTTCTGAGCATATATCATTTATTCAAAAACCAATACATCTGTTTTATTTTTCATCTAAGGCATTCATCTGCAGTCATCCCAATCAGTGGTTTTGGAAATATTTAACATAATATAATCTGTTGTATATGCAAAACTCTTTTGACTCATGCAACCTGGTAAACCAAAATATAAAAGATCGAGGTAGATAACCTGGAAGTTCTCAAAGTTCAAGTTCTCTCTCTTGATAGCTAATTTTGCCACAAATCTGGCAAACTCTTCTGTTTCTTTTGGGTCAAGATCTATAATAGCCAGCTTTTTCCACAAGCAAGGCAGACACCATTCTTGTTGATGTTTGAGCGTGTCACTGTCCATTTCTCCCCAACCAACCAAACCCATGCCAACCCCTCCATTATTCTCAATAGCCTTCGCTATAGCACCTGCATCCCACTTTTCTTCCCAACTTTAGATGCTGTTGGGCTCCGAAACCAAGCCTCAAACAATTCAGCTGTAGAAGGGGATACCTGTCTGACAGTAGTCCTAAACTTATGCAGCAAATAATATACCTGGTCTCCGCGTCGGCCAACCACACTAGCCCTGAGAAGTGTCTCCAACTCAGCTTCTTCCGGTGCGATTCCAGATTCCAACATATGGGCTTTTACTATCAAACGCTTTTTCAACATTACCACTGTTGCAAAATGCTGTTAAAGCAGGACCATATGAGCGCAACTTTGGCTTTAAACCCAGGTCTTTCATCTGTTTCACAATCTCAAAGGCCATGTCACTGTTGCCCATGGACAACGCCATACGTGCCTTTGCAGTCAGAGCAGCCTCACTCATTTGAACTCTCTCTCTCTCTGAGCACATTTTTCTCAAATATCTCAAATCCTCGTGCACATGCATACTCTCTGAGATCATCTCCTACTGGTATGCTAACTGGTTGTGTCTTCGAACCACCTGGAAGCAAACTGGCCTTGTTTTTCCCCAGATCTTGAACATGACCTCCAGATGCATCATCTCCCTCTGAACCTCCCAAGTTTCTCTGGTTAGAAGGACCAAGTTTCTGTGAAGGGCCAATACTGGCGATACCGCTGCCGGTATTACCACTTTTGCTGGCTGCACAAAACCAAGAGAAGCTGAAGAACACAGGTAAAGGAGCACATTGTAGTGATGCTGCCCCAACCTGATCCCCTCCTCAACTGTGGAATCATACAGAGCGATCGCCCCCATCACATCTCCTCTCTTGGAGCACATGTCCAGCTCAACTCTCAGCTTGCCTGCATGCTCACCCATCCTTTGATCTCTTCATTTTCTTACTCGCGTTTCTTCTTCCTGCATCCTCATCTCTTGAATTTCCAACCTTTCCAGATTCTTTTGCCCGCATTCCATTTCCGTCTCTAGTCCAGCGGTTCCCGCCCTGGGCCCCTCTGACCCCAAACTCCGCGTCAGTCCTCGCCTCCAGCTCTTCTCCTGTGACTCCCCCTCAGCACGTTCTGTAGAACAACCCTGTCCCCTTTCCTCCACGTCCTTGGCGCGCCACGGCTCCCTTCCCTCCACAACGGCGTACGTGCCTCCTGTGCCGTGGCGTCTTCTCGCACAGTTGACCCGTTTGTGCCACGCGGTGCTCCGGCTGGGCCTGCTCTGCTTTCCTCCGTTCCTGGGGCCTGCTGCCTCTGCTGGGCATTACGTCGAGCAGATCGCGGCCGTGGCATGATAGTGTAGGGACAAGGCACCGTGGAGTGACGACGGGAGGCGAGGAGGATGCAGAAAGAAGAGGAGGCAGCGGTGGTAGACGGTGGTGGAGAGGTAGGCCATGGCGGTCGCAGAGCTGCCATGGGTGCCGGAGGAAGCAAGTGGAACGAGGTTTTAAAGGTCGTTGGGAGTTGGGACGAGGAGATAAGGTTTCGCCACATGAAAAATACTATCGATCGATTTTACGCGGTAAAAATATTGTTTTTAGTCTATTGTAACACGGCCCCGAGAGTAGCGGAGACCCACGCGCCAAGCAGTTCACAAAGACGCTCTCTCGACCAACTACCTAAGCAAAGGCCCACCTACCACGCCCTGCACCTGTAAAGATGACGGTTTCTCGATCGCTTGCCATGGACGCTGCCGGGTGATCTTGGCAGCCTCGCCCCGGAGAGCTCAGAGGCGTCTCGGGCGGAGGGGCGGAGGCCGCCTTTGCTGCAAGGCTAATCATGCCAACGTTACTACGGTGTGTGCAGTAACTGCAGGAAGGCGCCAGGGATTCTGGTGCAAGGCCTTGGCCTCGCCTCCGCCAGAAGAGGCAGAGACCCAAGCAAAAGGATGGCACATCGACGTCGGGGGTGTGCGTGCCTCAAGGCCCCTCGGGCGGAGACCGACGTATGGAGGTCCAAAGGCCCGTCGCCGAATCTCGAGGAGGCTTGATGGGATTACTGATCGCGTGAGGCCAAAGACCTAAGGGCGGCATGACAAGATTACCCCCGAGAGGAAAGGCGAGTAGTGGAATATTCCGAGAATGTACTGTAGCAGTTGAAGGGTACTATTGTAAACTCTATAAAGTGGTAGTTGAGCCCTATAAATAGGGGAACACTCATAATAAAGATGGGAGGTTGGTGAATGAATTAATGAAACCCTAGTTTTACGTGTTATTTCCCCACACGCCCGCTTGTCGTGGTCTCTGTTTTCAGAGCCTCACCGAGGGCGCAAATACATGCTGGAGGCTCCACCTCCTCCACATTGTCTCGAGACCGCAAGTCCCAACATTAGCACTCCACCGTGGTTTGGCCAAGGCAAACCAACGGCGATGTGGAAAAGAAAAACCACCACCAGAGCAAAGAACGACCACTTGTCGTCGAGGAAGGCCTGCAAGATCACTCAGAGCACCACGCGAACCTTCGCCAAATGGAGGATGACACCAGAGCGGATGCCTGTGGTCAACCACCGGAACCCCAAGATCCAGAGGCCCAACCAAACTCACCCACAACACTCGAGCAAGAATCAGCAATACTGCAAAGCACGCTTGCAAAGAGCGCAACAAGAGAGGGATAGAATGGCAAGAAAGACTGCAGCTTAATCGCTAAGCTATTCAAGGCCAAGACAAGCGAGAATAAAGCAGGCAAGCCAGCTATGTGCCCCACATGCCGAGATGCTAAGTATGCAAAGATGCGCATCAACATCAACCTCCGCGAATCCCAAATTCTCCGCAAAGAACACCAAACCGCAACTATACCATAAGGGCCTCGCTGTTGATCACCAGCCCACGATGCCATCTCAAGTGATGCGGAGGCCTATCGATCCCAAGTCCCTACTCTTCAAGGCATACAACAGCCGCGCCATGGCAAGCGGCGCACAAGCCAATCACACTACCAAAGTTCAACGGAAAGATGCACTTCCCATTAGTTCATTATGAGTTACGAGGTAGCAGATAGCTCTCCGCGCGGAGACGACATTGCCTTGGCAAAGTCATTTGTCATTGCGTATATATGACGCTGCTGGTTTGGTATTCTATATTCAAACCAAGCACGCCTATTCTTGAGAGAACCTCCGGATAAGATATTGGCAAACTTCAAGGCTAACAAAGATACTGGCCGACTTCCACAGATTTGTTGTAAGCGCCAAGCAAATGCAGGGAGAGACACTACACGACTACTTTCAAAATTTCAAGCAACTAAAGGCGAAGGCACCAGACGTCCTGCATTTAGATTGCCATTGAAGCAATGATCAAAGGCCTCCGAATCGGGCCATTCGCAAGACACCTAGCAAGAAAGAAACCAACTTCCATACAAGCTTGTATGACGAAGTTTAAGAAATACAGCAGATCGTAACAATGACCTCCTAGGAAAAGGTCAAGGAGCAGGTGGTCAAAACAGACAAAGAAAAGCAAGAAAAAACCCACACAAAAGCTATGTACGAACTAGAATGCATCAAATCAAACTGTGCCGGGGGCAAGTGTTTCAAGATCGAGGGTCAACCTTACCTCAACAAGGGCAACTAGCAAGACCAAATAGGCTTGAGACCTAGACTAGGAACCAAAGGTCGACAAGGTTACCAAGGCAAAAACTAGAACAAAAACCACAACCCGTAAACAACGCAGCTATATTATTTTTTCACATTTAAAGCGCAGCAGTGGCACAACACCAAAGATTGTCCGGAGACAAAAGAGACACATGAAAGGATGAAGAACAAACAGACCGCCTAACCTCCGGCTACATACGTAGAGAGCGCAAGAGAGGTCAACACCACCTACATAAATGGCCACCAGCAAAGATCATTTAATCTACCCAAAGCTAAACGCAAACCAAATACATCCCTCCACACTAGCCTCTCGCCTTATTACCCAAACTTCCTACCAAGATGGATGTCAGCCGGGCCAGCAAAGAGTTTCTCCCAAGGGTAACTTACAGTCCCGAGGCAAGTTCGACCTACTTAAACCCAAAATCTCACCACATAACCCACTCAAACAAACCCATCGCCACAAAACCAAAGTGTGTTCGAGCTCACTGCAGAATAAAGAAAGACATGCAAAGAATCCTCCCTCCCGCCACCTCACAACCAACCACCAACACCAAAAAAATGTGCCAAACCCGTAACACCAAGTCAACCCCCACGGACCGCTACCCACAATAGGCATGATACTACCAATTGTCGGAGGATCATCAATGGAGTTTCAAATGAAAAAGCGTAAAAAAGACCACCTCCTACGGTAAACAACGAGCGCCGGTACCAAGGCCCAAAGAAAATACATGATTGGTCTAGAGTCCCAATCACCTTCATAGAAGAAGATCTCCAACTAGAAAGCTACCCTCACATGATTTAATGGTAGTCAAGACCAACATAGCAAGATGGGAGATAAGCAGAGTAATCGACGACATCGGCAGCTTCAACAGATATCATCTTCGCAAATACCTTCACCAAATGAAGCTTCAAGAGAAATCAATTGACACCCTCCAATCCCTTTGATAGGATTCGGAGGCAAGTAGATACAAGCATTAGGAAAAATCTCGCCCCAAAGGTCGCTTTGAAACCCAAGCAAATGTTAGAACCGAGTACATAACCTTCGGACGCCCCTCGATCTATATTACCCATACAATGCCATCTTGGGTAGAGGATTCACGACTAAATTCAACGTAGTCTCAAGATATGGCCTACCTGCGTGCATGAAAATACCAAAGACTCCATGGTATTATCACCGTCCGAGGCAGCCTTAAAGAAGCAAGAAACATAGAAAAGCAATCTACTGAGCCCAAAGAAACATCAATGCAAATGAAGCCTGGCAGATAAAGAACTAGAGCCTCCGGATATGCCCAGAGGAAAAACAGATATGGCAGGTCAAGAAGAGACAAAGGTGACCCCTCTAGAAAAGGAGTTACGTACAGAAAAGTAACAATCACCAGAGTTGAGCAAAGTAGAGGAGGAAGAGCTCATGAAAACTCTAGTAAAAAACAAAGACATTTTACCGGTAGGCCTCCACCCATGAGAGAGGAGTCAAGCAGGACATCATACAAAGATGAACTAGGTATCAATGAAAACATGAGGTCAAGAAAGCAGAAACAGAGAAAAATGTCAGAGGATAGGATCTAAATAAGGTGCAAAGGTTGCTAGATGCAAAAGTCATCAGGGAAGTTAAGTATTCAGAATGGCTTGCAAACGTAGTACTGGTACCAAAGAAGAATGGTAAAATGAGAATGTGCATAGATTTCACAGATCTGAATAATGCTTACAAAAAAGACCCTTTCCCATTGCCAAGAATAGATGCCTCACGACAAGGCAGCCAGATGCCGAGGTTTTCTCCTCGACTATTTCTCTGGGTATCACCAAATCTAGATGAAAAAAGAAGATGAAGACAAGACAAGTTTCACCACTCCATTCGGGACATATTGCTACACCAGAATGCCGGAGGGCCTCAAAATGCCGGAGCAACCTTTGCCAGAATGACAAAGGAAGTTTTGGGCTCACAACTAGATAGAAACATCATAGCCTACATCGACAACATAGTGGTCATGAGCAAGAGCAAGGATGATCATGTCTCCGACTTATAGGAGACCTTCGCTAACCTCAGATAATACGGGCCTCCTACCAACCTAGAAAAAATGTATATTTGGAGTTACAAAAGGGAAGATGCTCTGATACATCATAAGCAAATAAGGCATCAAAGCAAATCCAGATAAAACCAGAGCAATAATGACAATGACAGTAACCCAAAAACAAGAAAGACGCAAAAGTCGACGGAAGAATAGCAAATACCAACAGATTCATCTCAAAATCAGCAGTAACGCAGCCTCCCTTCTTCCAAGCCCGAGGAAGAAACAACTTTGAGTCTGGGTCCAAGCAATCGGAGGCATTTCATAACTTGAAAAAGTATCCGACAAACTCATTGGTGGTCTCCATCCCAGAATCGACAAACCACCTATTGCTATATGTATGCCTCCACCATGCACTCATAAGTAGTCTTAGTTCACGAAATGGAAAAGAATCGTGCAAAACTCAAAAACCAGCTTTATTTTTATCTTAGAAGCACCGTCTTCGAGCCAAGCTAAACTACACCGAGGTAGAAAAGTTGTTTCACGCAAAGGTCGATGGCATCAAGAAAACTAAAGCATTATTTCTAAGCCCACGTAAATCTCGGGGCCCAACATCACGCCATCGCAAGACTTGCTTAGAAACAAAGAAGCCTCCAGCAGAATAGGCAAATGGGCTACAAAGCTATCATAGTTTGGTATCTCAGATGTCCCTAGAATAGCAATCAAATCACAAGCACTAGTCGATTTTGTAGCAGATTGACACCTCCGACAGAGCCCAAGATACAACCAACCACTCAAGATCGGATAGCATTCACGGATGGCATGGAGGGCCAAGTCGCTTGAGCAGAGCCTCTCGCGTCCCTAACGGCATTCTCCCACGCCGACCAGAATACGCAAAGAAGGCTAGAGTTCAAATCAACAAACAACATAGCGTATTATGAAGGTCTCGATCCTAGCGCCAAGAAAGCAAAGGCCCTAGGGGCAAAAACATTGACAACAAAACAGATTCTCAAGTGGTTACTGCCAAGTAGAGAAAGAATACACAAGAAGAGAGCCGAGCTCATCAAATACCTATCCGTTGTCGTAAATTTGAGCGGAGATTCGAGGGCTTCACCCAAGCACATCCCAAGATCAAAATGTAGAGGCAGATGAACTAGCAAAAAGTCAGGTAAACAAACCCGCCATCGCCACCAAAACACTTTTTATCAGATCTTTGAAGTCTCCCGCAAGAATCAAGGAGACATCTAAGGCACCTAAGCCCATACTACACCTACAAAATGAAGATTGAGAAAGGCGATAACAAAATTTTAGAAGTAAAAAACAACTCAAGAAGATGAAGCAAAAGCAAAGAAGAATACACAGGCTAGGGCAAGAAATTACACAATCATAGATGGTGTATCAGTACAAGAAAGGAGTAGTCCAACTCTCCTCAAATGCATATCGCAGAGCAAAAGCATAGAGTTGCTTCAAGAAATACACTCGTAAATTTATGAAGTCGACATTGGCTCTAGAGCATTATCAAGAAAGGCAATAAGGCAAGGCTTTTATTGGCCAACACACATACAAGACGCAGAAGTGAGACAATGTAACATGCAAAGCATGCCAAACATTCTCTCCCGGCAATCAAAACCATCGCCGGAGACCTAGCTTATACCTCCAACATGGTCGCTATAAAGATGGGGTATGGACCTGTCACCCATTACTACCATCCCAAGGAGGAAACAGATTCACAGTAGTAGTAAGAGAATATTTTACAAGATGGATAGAAGCAAAGCCAATGGCGAAGACAACCTCTAAACCTGTCGAAAATTCTTCCGCAAAACATCATTTGTAGATTCGTGTACCGAGGATTTTACAAAGAGACAATAGAAAACAATTGATTCTAAAACTTCAAAGAATTTCAGAGAAGCATTGGGACAAAACTAGTTTTCGCCTTAGTATACCACCCAGAGTCCAATGGTGCTATGGAAAGAGCAAACAGAATAGTATTTTTCAGCAATATCAAAAACATTGCTGGGCCTACGCAAAGGAAAATGGGTAGATGAATTACCCAGAGTGATTTGGTCACACAATACATCTATCTCAAGAACAATGTAATTCACACCATTCAAATCATGCTTTATGGAGAAGAGGCCATGATGCCGTAGAAGAAATCAACAATAAAGCCTCCACACAACGAGACAAATGCCTAATGTTGCAAGATGAAGAATATGCAAAGAAACAATAGAATCCATAAGACCGGAAGCAGTCGAAAACATTGCAAAATATCAGTCCCAAACCAAGAAGTGGAGAGACTCTCAGGTGGTAAGGAAAGACATAAAACACGGAGACCTCATACTCAGAAGAAAACCCAACGCACAACTTGCTGGCAAACTAGAGCCGAAATGGGAAGGCCCATACACACAGAACGGGCAAAGAAGCCGCCTGCTCTTTTTCCACTTGACTGACAATGAAGGTGTCACGACAACCCACACCGGAATATTGACACCGAGATAGATACTACATCTAGGCAATGTACCAAAGGGCAACCTCCACAAATAATAAGTGAGGCCCTCCGCTCATTTACCTTTCAATTTTTTTTTTCTTCAAACTAAAAAATGTAAAAAGAGCATGTACTCTTTTCCTCACGTGGGAACTCCAGCGAGGTGAGGTTTTTAACGAGAGGTGCTCAATGTAAAAATCTCTAGAAGTATAAAGAGGTAATTCCCCAAAACGCTTTTAAAGATTAAACCGAAAGCTTAACTAGCTCTCTGCGCCAGCAATATTCGGTGAACAAAAATAAGCATGTGTCTTTTCAAAGCGCCTACCACAGTACATTGGCAATTTGAAACGACCTATGGCCAAAACAGTCATTGACCTTGACAAAGACCTATCCAAATTCAGTCATCAAGGCAGAAACCACCTAGGCCAAATAGGCCTCCGACTTTGACGTAAGACCTAAATAAATTCAGCATCAAGGCAAAACAACCTTAGCCAAACAGCCAATGACCTTGACAAAGACCTGTCCATATTCAGCATCAAGGCAGAAACCACCTAGGCTAAACCGCCTTCGACCTTGATTTAAGACCTGAACAAATTTAGGCATCAAGGCAAAAACAACCTTGGCCAACACAGCCTACGACCATGATAAAGACCTATCCAAATTCGGGCATCAAGGCGTAAACCACCTAGGCCAAATAGGCTCACGACCTTGACGTAAGACCTAAACAAATTAAGGCATTAAAGCAAAAACAACCTGGCTAAGCAGACCACGACCTTGACGAAGACTGAACAAATTCAGGCATCAAGGCAAAACCAACCTTGGCCAAACAGCCTCCGACCTTAAAAAAACCACCCCAAGCATCGGGGCAACACCATTATGGCGCTACAACCGTGAAGAAGGTCTCCGCCATCGAAAAACAAAAAACGAGGAAAAGGTCCGACAAAACCTCATCACTTAGGCACTAGGCCTATTTACTTCAAAAGATCTCAAAAGGCAAGAATAATTCAAGCAAGATATAGGCCATTAAAGCCAAGATACGCTCCAACAAACAACGTATCAAAAAATTTAACAACCAAAAGCCACCACCCGCTATAAACGGTTCCCCCACGCCTTAAAACCTCAAAACAGAAGGCTTAAGGGGGGAAGAAGGCAGAGCACAAGCATAAGCCACAAGAACGGCCATGGAGGCAGGGGTCTCCTTTGATATCTAAGTCTACCGTAGATATTGTATTTAAAACTCATAAAATCGAGGCACCAGAGACGGTCGGAGGCAAAGGGGAAAAGAGATAGGAACTACGAAATAGAAGGATGAACAAATAAGAAGCTCACTGAAAAGAAGGGGATATCGCACGAAATCTCATAACATCCCCGACGCCGAGACCTAACCCGCCATCTCCATAAATGAAACATGTCCCACGGTAAAATGCGTCGGAGGCCCATACCACCGCATGTACTAAAACACCCAACTAAAGAAATACCAAAAGTCTCCGCTGTCCTGCACAAGCTACGCCAAACCTCCCATCGGATCACACACCGATTCAAAGAAGCCTCGCCAAAGCGGATTTCTGGCACGCCCCACGGCCAAAAACTACAAACACTTCTACCCCTGCCATCAAGCAAGCACAGAGAAGGAGAGAACATGGGGCGGAGGTCCCGGCCACCACCTCTATATCACGACGTCACCGCTAAGCAAAGGCCCACGTGTGCAAGCTCGGACTAGACGAGATATGTAAACAAGCACTAATGCATATAAGCCCCCGCACAAACAATCAAGAAAGAGAACATATTTTGTATTCCATAAAACATCAAGTAGCATTCTTATAGGACACAAACTTACAATAAAATCCAAACTATTGTGGCGGAGGTCCGCGCCAAGCAAGCCACATTTAGTAAACCCAAATAAGGCCATTGCCTATGTCAAACTTAATCGACTTAAACACGTCAAGCATACAAGACAACGTCATGGGAAAGGTCAACGCTAATACTCCCAAAGCTCTCCACTCACATAAATACCGTCGTTGTAGAGAGTCACAAAGAATATTTTGCGCAGTTCTCGATTCGAACATGCTAAGGTTAAAATTTTCCACAAAATCATTCGTAACCAAAGAAACTTTATTTACAAGAGTCCAACTAGACTACAATATACAAGTCAAAACAACTAAGTCCTACAAAGAGCCTAGACCTCCAGCCGATTGGCCGCAAAGAAGTCCTCGAACGGAGCCCAAGATCAACTATGTATGGGACGGCGCCATGCATCCCACCATCACCGCCATCGATCGTGAGAAGGCCGTGGCGGGTGGCGGAGGCACCCATCATGGCCGAACGCTGAATCTGGCGGAGGCTGGCCTCGCAAGACTCTTCCGTGCATCTTGTAGCATGGTGTTAAAATATCAATGGCACAGTAATGAAAGCCTTCGCAATTTCACAAAAAGCAAGGAGAGAAAAATAGCGGCTTCAAAGACTAGATATACCGCCTCTTTTCCTCCGCCAGTCAGCAGGTCTCCCAAACGGAGCCCAAAAGTACCCAATGAAATTTCTCAAGGTTTTTCAGAAACCAAGAGAAGTCTCACCAAGCTCCTCCGCATCCAAGGAAGATTCTCCGAATACTTTCAGGTGCGTGCACCAGCCGACACCAAAAGCTTGGCGAATTCCCTACTTCTCGCCAAAGGCCTCCGTAGTCCGCGGCAGCCATTGATCGACTGGGAGCTTCGCAGAAGGGACGCTTTAGCCAGAGGCTAGGCATAGACGCTGTTCTTCCTTCAGAGGAGAGTGAGGTTTCACCTCCGAACTCGGCGACGATGGCCCGATAATGGCCAACGGTTGCAAAGAAGGACCCCTTGACCGAGTCCAAACGCCTCGTCGACAAAGATACCGCTTCCACCACCACACCATGGATTCCTTCTCAGAGGCTAGCCTCGCTGGAGACCCTCGGCTAACTTTCGTCGCTTCCTGGCTCGCTAAAGTGGACAAAACTTCGCATCCCGGCCTTGGCGAGATCGGCCCTCAAAGCATCCTTTTTCTTTTGTTCCTTCTTCGCTAGAGAAAGGCGGAGAGCTGCAGGGAGTTGGACAAACCCCTTTTCACCTTCCAGCGCCGTTTCCTCGCTTTGAGTGCTTAATCGCAGATCTCGGCCGGAGACCTTGTGAGTGCAGCGCTCTTCCATAACAATGGTCGGTGATACCTCGCGATCACGAAAGAAGAAGACCAAGGCGATCAAGAATAGAAACAAAAAACAAGTCTAAAGGCTTAACATACACCAAAAAGGCAAACCGCCAAAGACGCGACTGAGCTCTAGTGTTCTAGATGAACACGGAGAAGTTGGAAGAAATCCATGTCCCTCAGACGTTGTTTGAAGCGATCTGTTCAAAGAAGAACAAACAAACACAAAAACAATAAGGTGAGAAAAGCTAATCTCACAATAAATACACCAACCGCCAGAGACCACCTCCGATGTCTCCAAGAACCCCAAGATAGCACTCTTCCCAACCTAAGATAGAAGTGTTGAAGGAGCTCGCGAAAAAAAAAAAACACAACAACAACAACAACTTAGGTCGAGGGTCTGACAAATAGGCAATAACAACAGCCAAAAGATGAGTAAGATAAAACACTCTATACTCACACTTGACCCACATGCTATCACCATTTGCTGTCGATGTAAGGCAACCTCCGCGCCATCTTCGTAGAACTTGAATATAGCCCACCAAAAATGTCGCATAGGATCGCAGCCTTAAGCTTCGGGTTGTTCGACCAAGACGCCCACCGATGGGACGGAGGAGCTCTAAACGCTTTCATCGCCATGGAGGCAACGCCAAGACTACCGATCAAGACGCGTGGCCTCCGCGATCACCGAGCACCGCTTCTTCTTCTTCTTCACAGCGCCCGAGCAACAAATGGCACCCTTCCTCTTCTTGACTCGGCCTCCGGCAGTAACATTCTTCGTGAAGGCCTTCTTCTTCTTGTCAATCGGGCTAGGACCTATGGGTGGAACCTCACGCCCCTAAGACACGATCCCCGAGCTCCTCAAAACTTGATTGAGCCCAAAGATGGTGCCTACCATGGCCCTCCAAGACGGTACTCATGCTCGGAAATTTTCCCAACCATGGCCTCTCAACATCGCAACGGTTGTCCTCCGCCACCCCCTCCCCTAAAGACCCACCAAAGAGGGGAAGGAATCCTCGCCTCCGCCCAAAAAGCAGAACCTTCACCTTTTCCAAACCGAAGGCAGGGTTGTCTCGCCAGGCCATGTGAGTTGGAGGCCATAATCTCCTCCACCAGTTGCGACCCTCGAGTAGGGGCACGCACCGTTAAAAAGCCCGGTCAAGATGCCTTCCTCGCTTCGGAGACATCTCCTCCGGCGGATCCACGCCAGAGTGCGCGCGCCATCTCCTCCATTCTTGAAGTCAATGGATACCCACGACCTTTGCACCATCTCTCAGTACTACCACGAACCCCGTGAGTCTTCACGTAGAACCACCGCCAAGCCACCACGGTCCTATTTACCTTTCTCGGCAAAAGAAATCTCCAAGCGGTCTATGCCTTGGTTCCTCTTTGACATGAAGGTGCAACTACCATACTGGTAGATCACCTCAACCTCCTTGCCCTCCCGCATCTTCTTCTTCTTCTTTGGCTGCTTCTATAGCTCGTAGTAAGCGCAAAAGGTGTCCACATCTGGCTCGACGCCATAAGAAACACACGCCCAGCAGAATTTGCTGAGCGTGAGGAAGGTAGTAGGAGTCAGATGATGGAGCCGGACATTGGAGGTCTCCAACACCTGGTGGAGGAAGGGGATGTAAGGAAGGCAGAGGGTCAGATGAAGAAGTCCCGAAACACCACCGCATATCCCTCCTCCGGTTTGAAACATGCCGCCAGACAGAGGGATTTTTACCCTCGAAGAAGGAAAATATGATTCCTTCAACATCTCCACGACCGCCTCTTCAGTAATGGAGGAGGGGCTGAAATACCATGACTTTATCGCCATGTCACTAGAATCCACAATGATTAGGTCTCCGACGGACGCGGAGACACTCCCCAAATCCTCCTCCACTAGCTTTTCAAATTCCAACGCGGAGGCAGAGGCAAGCATGCACTCCTCAAAAGCGCAGCACTCCAGCCAATGGGCCCTAACGCCGAGAAGGTGGCGATAGGGTCCAAAGAAGGCGGGCCAATGAGTATGGGCGGAGGCGGAAAAGAAAGCCACACAAGGGCAAATTTAGGTGGAAGACGCAAGCGTAAAGACTAACGTATGAACGCAGCTTAGGCGTAAAGCAAAGAGAGCAGAGAGCGATTTCTTAGAGGCAAGGAAAGGGAATGAGAAGTGTGGGGGGGACCTCGCCACTAACCCAAATTTTTATATAGGTCGTGGGCGGCGGTTCAGTTCTACCGCACAGATAACGGTCATCTCCGGAGAATTCACGCCCAACGATCATCCCCTGAGAAGTTGCAAGGTATACAACGGAAAGAAATACGACGAAACGCGGCCACAACAGAGAACAATGGTTAGTTTTGCAGCTTAACGGCTACTATGACAAGATCAGAATAACCCGGGTTTTGGAGAAGACAAAATATGAACTTTTTAAAATTTTTCCTGTAATGTGTGAAGCATGTAGATGCTAGGTCAAACAAAGAACAATTTATAAATAAATTGTTGCATACATATAGTGTTGCTTGTAGGAGCTTGCTGTAGTTCCTTATTTGGTTTAGGGTTTTGTGTTGAGAGCACAAGTCCGTAGTAATCCTTTTGACTCCTTCTAGAATCTCTCATGAACCCTTGACCTAAATTCTATAATCAACCAACTATCTTTATCAACTCAATACCTGTGGATTGCCAACCCTTGACATGGACCCCACTACCCCTAGTTGACCTCTAGTGGACCCCACTAGGAGGTGTACAAGTTGGTGACACATGTATACAATATAGGAGCCTTGGTTTATTTAGAAAATAGGAAAGCTTAACTGCCCAAGCACATGACCAGCTGTACCCAAGATGATGTGTGATCGGCCCAACCTCCTCCCCGGGCCTCAGACGTGTCTTTCGCCCAGACTTTGCACAAGAACCCCATCAAGCTTGTTTCACAAGACAAACCAATTGGGTCAGCCTCAAAGAAGGCGTGACCCAGCTCACGCCCACACCTACCTCTCTCCTTCCTCGTCCCTATGTCACTGATGGTGGGACACCTCGTCATCCCTCTCCTAGGTCCCCTCGCCTCCTCCGCTTTAACAAAAGTAGAGCACCGACACATGGGAAGAATCCCGTGGCGCCGAATTCTCTCTCGCCATCCGCCGCCCACCTACCATGCGGACGCATCGATTGGTGCCACGTCAATGAACCACGATGCCTAGACCCTCCCAACCTCATGCTCGCTTAGTGCATTAACGGCCGTGCATGGCTTCGACACCATCGCCTGCCACCTCGTTTCTCTTTTGACCGCCAAGGCTTCACGAGCACTGGCAAGGCCACAAGCTGATCGCTCACAAGACTGAAAACCCTATCTCGGGCGATCCGAGCCCTCCGATCGCTTCCATCTCCATCTGCCGTCCACCAACCTACCATGGACGAAACCCGCTTATAAAGAGCCTTGAGCCAAGGCGCCCTAGCGCACTTTATGCCCGCGCCACCACCGGTGGCCTCCACACACCCAAACCGCACTCAAGCAAGCAAGAGAGAGGAGAAGGAGGAAGAAAGGAGAGAGGAAGGAAGAAGAAGAGGAACCAGAGAGCACGACAGAGCTGTCCGCCGCCGAGTCGCTAGAACGAGGACACCACCCCGTGATGACTCTGAGAGCGCTAGCGGTTCTCCCTATGCGCTCTCGATTCGGCCCACGGCTCGCCTTGTCGCCGCGCCGCCTATCCTATTCCCCTCAAAGACCAATGGTGAGCCTTCCCGCCCGCCATGTTCCCCGCCATCATGAACGCCCATGAACACCGCTGTGTTCTCCCAACTGGGAAATGCTAAACCTAACCTTGAGGCCCTCTCCGCACACGCAGCACACGCATCGCACACACACGGCCCAAAAGACGCCTTTGCCAAGCCCTCGGTGGTTTCGAGAACATCGGCGCCGCCACCACATCGCACCGAAAGCACGCACGCCATGGCTGTGAGCACGGCCATGGCAGTAGCTGCTCCACCCACAACCGGCCGATAGAGTTAGGGAGACCCCCACCTCGAGCTCCACCCCTCTCGAGACACAAACTGCACTAGATGAAGTAGGAGGAGAAGCCAGAGCCGCCATCGCTTCGCCCACGAGTCGCCTGGCCCCATGCCGCCGCCAAGGCTGTCGTAGCTTCCCACCAGCCCTCAAAATTCATCGCGTGGACGCGAGGAAGGGCCAGCAGACGCTCTCCGTGACCGGCACAGCACACCTAGCCATGAAGGAGATGAGGCCCGATCCCCCTCCTTGTCTCCGGATCGTGTGAGCCGTGACTCGCGGAGTTTCCACCGCTGCTTCTCAAGCTGCTCATGCGGCTCGCTGTGAGACCTTATCACTAGGGAAGCCATCCCCGATTCCACCATGCTCTCAATCAAAGAAAAGGGCCACCTCTGGTCCCAATTTGGACCAAGCCTTTCACTGCCGAGGCCACGCCACCACCGTGTCGAGGCTACGCCGGTCGCTTTCTAGCCGCTTTCACGACGCGAAGAGAAGCCGTTGAGCATCGCCTTTGCCTTACGAGACCCGCTTTGAACCAATAGTGCACAAGCCCTTTTTGGCTCTAGTGCCCCGTGACCACCTCATTGTCGCCCGCCGCTGATGTAACGTCCGCCGCAGCCACGCTTAGCCTAACCAACGCCTCCCGTGGTCGACTGAACCTCTAACTGCGGCTCTCCGGAGCACCGGAGAGTCGAAGCGCACCCTCGTGAGCACCAGATTTGCCCGGCCGTGACTTCACCGCCATGGCGTGCCACCTCGTGCCGCCATCATCACGGGCACCGGGCGCCAGCGCTTAAAACCGCCTCGATCCTACCATCTAGCCCGCCATGCGCTGCTAAGCCCTAGGAGGCCTTGACCTTCCGCTTAGCCACCGAGCGCCAGACCGGCTCACCACCGGCGAGAGCCCTATGATGGGAGGAGCAGAGAGAAGGGGAAAGGGAAGAAGAAGACGACGGACTTGGTTCGCCATGGTCCAAGGGAGAGAGAAAGATGCACCGGGTCCATCATGACCGAGTATGCGGTTCATGGACCGGTATGGCCTAGTCCACCGTGAGCCGACCGCATGCACCCAGGCTCGTTAGGAGCCCAAAACCACCATGTGGCCATCGCCGCTGCTCGACGCAGCGTCTGGGGGCCGGGCCGCCCAAATCGCCCATATCCGCCCTTGACCCAGCCCTCCGGAGCCCACTTGTGCTCGGTCAGTCATTGATCATTGACCGGTCAATGTTGACTGACAACGTGGGCCCACCTATCAGCCACTGTTACCGCTGGACCAATCCTGCATCGCCACGTGTCAATCCCAGAAAATCCATCCTTTTTCTTTTTCCAAAATGATCCAAACTACGAAATTCATAGAAAATTCGACGACCTCGTAAAAATGTGAAACCAGTTCTCACATTTTTCTAAAATCAAGCTTCTATGCCATGGACATGTCCTTGTCACCCATTCTACGCCGCACAACACGAGACCGATACTCATCTATCTCTCTTTTTGACCTACGGCCTAGCCCTCACCATCTTGCGTAAATGCCTTCTTCTAAGCAACCTTAATCGCTCTCCAACCGCAAGACCTACCTCCTAGCCGGTTGTCGCCATGCCCGCCAGCCTTAGCCAGCCTTTGGGCCAACTATAGCCATTTCAGTAGCCAATTGATAGCCTACCACACAAGAAGCTATAGCAAGCCATACATTAGCCATGGCGGCATAGTTATAGCTGGCCTCACCGCCAGAGGCAGCCATAGCCCTCCGAGACAAGTTACAACAGCCCTTGGGCTCCACATCTTCTCTTTGTCGTTGTATGGAGTCCGTTCTAATATTCCAATTTTCTCGTTAAACGAGGGCGAGCCATTGAGAAACCGTAGATCCCTAGCATCGCATCGATGACAAGTGGAGTCTTTCCGATGTTCCGGCCGCTTGCCTTGCAAGTGCGTGCCGCTGAGGAGATATCATAACCCCATCTATCGCGAGGCATAACCTCTCGGACCATGAACCCTAGTCGATGTCTTATCGAGACCATGGAAAGCCCCATCTCGCATCTTTCCGTAGATACGCATCTCTACCTTGTTGGGCCCTATTCTTACGACTTATCCGTCCATGACCGCCTTTACAGATCTATCCATCACCCAACTATGGAATGTGCTACTCCACCATTTTTTTGTCGGTTGTTTGGTCATGTTTTATCGCTGGTTGTTTGTGTTGTTGCTCTGTGTGCCAAGCCTTCAAGCCGCCGAGGGATCGATTGCTCGGACGCTACGATCGTGGGATCCATCTCACCATGACCGTGATGCCGAGTGTAACTCGACCCCTCGCTTTTAGTTGACTTCATAGTACCACGAGTGTTAGCTCCGCCCTCGGCCCTAGAACATGGTCGTGATGGATTCGATGTCGATATTAATATCGATGCGGATATCACCCGCATGCTTTGAGCCTCCATGACCAAGTCCCGTGGGAGATGACCTAGAGATAACAATCATGGAACGATGGATGCCAACTCATTGGTGTAGCTTGTGGCCATGAGTTCGCCTCGCCATGACCATGGAGCTACGCCACTCTTTTTGCTTTTACTTGCCTCTTCGTGCTTAAACCCCCGTATGCTTGTACCTTGTATGACCATCGCGATTTTTTGATTCCCATGGTGACAACCACACCGCTTATGAATTAGAGAGATGTCTTAGTGCCAAGGCACCTAAGTTGGGTACCCTACGAGTGGTTTGCACACTTGGTGATTGTCGCTTCTTCCAATACCCCGCCTTTCGTCGTGGCACGAGTGTTGGAAGAAGTAGACCTTGTCCCTTGTTGTTCTTGCTCTTGTTGCATCTGCTAGCCCGCCTCTCATTCGATTCTGTCTTGCTCATGATGATTGGATCAAAGACCGGACTATTCCCTTTAGGTTAGCGGGCTATGGTCTAAGTCGTACCTTGGACCCATGCGTGTCGCAATCCAATCGACTGCCTAGAAACCATCTTTCCCAAGATGTGTCTCGAGAACATGACATGGATGTGCCTAGCTAACCCCCGCATCTTTTGGTGTGTTGAGCGACTCTCTTCTTGGCTCCCGACATTATTGTGTCGTGTGGATCGAGGGGAAACCGCTGATGTCCAATCTTTGCGCTACCGCTTTCTACCATAGCGGCGAATCAAATCACGTTGGAGCCAAGTTACAATAGTGATAATCGTTCTGTCTCGCTACTCGTGTCCAATTGTGACTTATGGATAAGGCTATAAGAGCCAAACCCCGTCGTTCTTCTTTCTTGAGGCCCGACTTCCAATCCTGGCCAATTCAATGATACCGGATCGAAAGATCGTGAGCCATGGTGTTTGCTCGGATAAGCTCGCTTAAACTGTTTATCGTAAAGCCATACGGCTTGGCCATGACTTAAGCTTGTGCTTATAAACCACCACTTGTGATTGTTTGGCCCGAGGAAATCGGACAACTACCGAGAGGGCTAAGCCGCGGTATCTCTTATTGCCTCACTAGTGTTATTGGATTTTCCTGCGCCTTGTCGCCTTTTTTCGAGTGTTGAGTGCTCTCTTGTTTTGCGTGTCGTCAGCGGAGTAGTCGACGATCGGACCACTTCAGAACGTGGATTTACAACAAGGACTGCAGAATGGAGTCAACGCAGGAGGAGGTGACCCCGCTAATGGAACACCAACAAATGGAGAATTGTACCACTACTACCTCTACATCGCAGGTGTCATGGCAGCACCCTCTTTAGAGAAACCCTATTAGACATTGCATAATATCTAGAATCGCTAGCGCTTTATATTTGATCATTTGCTAGTATATTGATGCATGCTACTACCGAAATATTATCACCTCGATGCAAACCCACTCTACCACGTCCACCGCTTGCGCATTCGCTCACTTATACATGCCGACTTGCTCGCTTGCTTGCATATTACACCACCATACTTATTATTAACTCCACTTCGCATTATATCGGGATGTGATGTCGGTGGTGAACCCTTGGGGATGGTTTGGCTTTGGGAAGCCGGACTGTGGTGTATGAGCGTGCGGCGTGTGTGCCTTGGGTGCGTGGAGAGTGAGGGTTGCATCTCCACCAAGCCGGAATAACGATGAGCCCTGGGCGAGTCTTGCCATGTGGTGCTACCTGGCACTTGGATATGGAATACTGTGGCGGGTAAATGGTAATTGGAGGTGGCCTTTGGTGTGAACTTGTGATGGAGGAGCCTGTGGTCGAGGTGTTGTGGTGGCACGTAAAATGGAAACACTAATGAAGACATTACGGCTTAGTCAATCCCTAAGGACTTACTAGTACTCAGATTCACCGAGAATCCTTTTACATCCCACTCGCCCTATATGGTGCGGACGGCCGGACTACTTGGTAGAGCGATGCCACTCACTGCTAGGCTAACGTGCAAGGAGGTATGTGGGCGCGGTTTTTCCCCACACCCTTCCGAGACTTCAGGAGGCCTGTGGACCGGCTCTTGACATCCGGAGGGCTCCTGCCTGCTTCACGACTCACAGAGACGCCATCCCTGACTAGACTTGGGATGTACTGTATTGAGAGGTAGGGTGGCATCGTTCTAGGCTAGCAAGCCGACCGAATTCGCCTAGGAGATACATGGCTCGAGGATGGCTAATATTGTGGGTATGTAAACCCTCTGCAGAGTGTATGGTTGATCGATCGATACATATGCCGACTTGTCTGGCTTATGGACCTTCCTTCTGGTTTCGCTTAAACTAGATAGTGAGATGAGTCTTCTATCTCCCTCGGTGTGTTATTACCTTCTTCCGTCAAGGGCCGCTGAGACAAGGCCAAGAGGAGTTGGCCTGTCGACCAAGTGTGTGAGATGAGATATGGTGTGGTGGGCGTAGAGATGGTTTGGGATGGATGGTTGGTGGATGGATATGGATGGTGAGATGGTGAATGTGTTAAAAATTTGATATTATTATTATAATACTAAATGTTAATTACTTCTCATGCGCTAAGAATGCAAACCACAACCAAATAATAGGATCGCCAGATCCCTTGTTTATCTTTTCCACTAAAGCTCATCGGTGCTGACCATGGCCTGCACACATCTAGCGGTGTGCTGATTTCCTGCTTCTATGAGATGCTGACTTTAGGAGGATTAGGAGGTCTCGTGCCTACGCTCAAGTTTGGTTTGGAGGTGGAATCTACGCTGCACTACGCCAACTCTGATGATACCCGTGAAGGAGGAGCCTTCGCCGATAGTCTTCCGCTAGATTAACTCAGTAATAGGGTGTGTTCCCAGTTGATGTAACATCTTGTATTCTTGAAATCTTACGATGTATGACTGTGACATCGACTGAAATATGATAATATGATGGAATCAGTTCTTGGTTTTATCATATTAAAATTCATTATGTGGATTTCCCCTTCAAGGAAAATTGAGGATGTTTCAAAGACCAGCGGCCACGCCAGAGCGAGCCAGGGGGGAACCTGCGGGGATCGGTCAGAGATGTGACCATGCGCAGTCTCCGCCCCCGCGGACGTCCTTGCTTAGGGTGTTTTTGAGCTCACGACACGCTCGGGCGGACCGTGGTCTCAAAAGGGGGGAACTGTTGTAACACGGCCTCCGAGAGTGGCGGAGACCTACGCGGCCAGCAGTTCGCAAAGATGTCTCCGACCAACTACCTAAGCAAAGGCCCAGCTACCACACCTCTAGACCCAGAAAGATGACAGTTTCTCAGACTGCTTGTAGGACGCTGCCGGTGACCCTGGCGCAGCCTCCGCCCAGAGAGCTCGTAGGCGTCTTCGGGCGGAGGGGGCGAAGGCCGCCCCGCTGCAAGGCTAATCAAGTGCCAATGTTACCTACGTGTGTGTGCAGGTAACCAAAGGAAGGCGCTGTGGATGGCGCGCAGGCCAGTTCAGTTCACCTCCGTCAGAGAGGCAAGAGACCCAAGGTGAGAGGACGACAATATCTGGGCGTCGGGGTCTCGCGCCCCGGTGTCCTCAGGCGGGAGACCGATGGCGGAGGTCCAAAGGCCCATCGCCAATCCCGAGGCCTAATGAGGCGGAGACCAACGGCGGAGGTCCAAAGGCCCGTGCCGAATCTCGAGGCTTGATGGGCCAATGATCGCAAGCAGACCAAAGACTCTAAGGGTGGCATGACAAGATTACCCCGAGAGGAAAGGCGAGTAGTGGAATATTCCCGAGAATGTACTATAGCAGCTTGAAAGGTACTATTGTAAACTCAGAAGTGGTAGTTGAGCCCTATAAATAGGGAAACACTTGTAACAAAGACGGGAGGTTGGTGAATGAATTAATGAAACCCTAGTTTTACGTACATTTCCTACACGCCTCTTGTCAGGTTCTGCTTCCCAAGCCTCACCTGAGGGCGGCGCTTGGCATGGAGGCCTCCACCTCCTCCACATTGTCCGAGACCGCAAGTCTCAACATTGATATACCATCGTGGTTTGGCCAAGGCAAACCAACGATGGCGTGGAAAAGAAAACCACCACCAGAGCAAAGAATGACCATGGGTCGGCGAGGAAGGCCTAGGCGCACCACTGTAGCACCTATGCACCTCGCCATGGAGGATGACACCCGAGAAGTGCAGATGCCTGTGGTCAACCACGGAACCCCAAGATCCGTAGATTCAAGATCCGGAGGCCCAACCAAACTCAGCCACAACACTCGAAAGCAAGAATCGCAATAGCTTGCAAAGAGCGCAACAAGAGAGGGATAAATAAAGCAAAGATTCACCGCTAATCGCAAAGTTATACAAGCATCAAACAAGCAAGCAGTAAATAAGGTGATTAAGGGCCCTACATGCTTAGATGCTAAGTATGCAACATGCAAAGCATCAAAGATCAACCTCCATAATCCCATTTCTCCAAAGCAACACCAACCGCAACCATACCACAAGGGCTCCGCCATGATTAGCCAGCCCACGATGCCATCTCGTGTGATGCGGAGGCCTATCGATCCCAAGTCCCCACTCTCAAGGCATACAATATCGCCATGGCCAATGGCGTACAAGCCAATCACACTACCAAAGTTCAACGGAAAGATGTAATTTCATCGGTTCATTATGAGTTATGAGGCAAGCAGAGCCTCCGGCACGGCGGAGACGACGCTTATCTTGGCAAAGTCATTTGTCATTGCAAACCAAGGCGATAAATTGGCTTAGTATTCTATGCTCAAACCAAGCACAGTCTATTCTTGGGAGAACCTCCGGACAAGATATTGGCAAACTTCAGGGGCTAATAAAGACAACACCGACTTCCACAGATCTGTTCTAGTGCAAGTAAATGTAAGGAGAGACACTACACGACTACTTTCGTAAATTTGTGCAACTAAAGGCGAAGGCACCAGACGTCCCAGCATTTAGATTGCCATTGAAGCGGCGATCAAAGGCCTCCTAGTCGGGCCATTCGCAAATACACACCTAGCAAGAAAGAAACCAACTTCCATACAACAGTTGTATGACGAGTTCGAGAAATACAGCAGATCAGACAATGACCTTCGGAAAAGGCTAGAGGAGCAGGTCAAAACAGACAAAGAAACAAAGAAAGCAAAAACTCCCGTAAAAGCTATAACGGACGTAATACATCAAATCGTAAACCAGCCGTGGGCAAGTGCTCAAAGATCGAGGGTCAACCTTACCCCGAACAAGGGCAACTAGCAGAACTAGCAGGGCCGGAGACCCAGACCAGGAACCAAGGTTGGCAAGGTTACCAAGGCAAAAACTGGAACAAAAACCACAACCAGAAACAACGCAAGCCATATTGCTTTTTTCATGGCGAAAGCGCAGGGCACAGCACCAAAGATTGTCTAGAGACAAAAGAGACACAGGAAAGTATGAAGAACAAACAGACTGCCCAACCTCCGACACAGCAGAGCGCAAGAGAGGTCAACACCACCTACACAAATGGCCACCAGCAGTACTTTCTAATCTACCAAGTGCTAAACGCAAACCAAATACATCCCTCCACACTGGCCTCTGCCTATTACCCAAACTTCCTACCAAGATGGCGGGGCAACCTTTTCAGCAGCCCTTCGGTGGTAACTACAGTCCGAGGCAAGCCCCGCCTACTTAAACCCAAAATCTCCCACATAACCTACCTAAACAAACCCACCGCCACAAAAACTAAAGCGGGTTCGAGCCTCCGCCAAGAATAAAGATCACATGCAGCAATCGCCTCACGCCGCCACCTCACAACCAACCACCAACACCAAAAATGTGCCAAACCTAGAAAACCAAGTCAACCTCCACGGACCGCTACCCACAATAGGCATGATACTACCAATCACGGAGGATCATCAATGGAGTTTCAAATGAAAAAGGTAAAAGGACCACCTCACTTTGGTAAACAACGAAAGCGCCTAAGGCCCAAAGAAAATACACTGATTGGTCTAGAGTCCCAATCACCTTCACGTAAGAAGATCTCCAGCTAGAAAGCTACCTCACACTGCATTTAATGGTAGTCAAGACCAACATAGCAAAGCATGGGAGATAAGCAGTAATCGATCGACATTGGCGCTTCAAATGAGATATCATCTTCAAATACCTTCACCAAATGAAGCTCAAGATAATCAACTGACAGCTCTCCTAATCCCTTTGATAGGATTAGGAGGCAAGCAGATACACGCATTAGGAAAAATCTCACTCCCAAAGTGTCGTTTGGAACCCAAGCAAATGCTAGAACTGCAGTACATAACCTTCGATGTCGCCGACCAGATTACCCATACAATGCCATCTTGGGTAGAGGATTCATGACTAAATTCAACGCAGCTTCAAAAGATATGGCTTATTGCGTGCATGAAAATACCAGCACTCCATGGTATTATCACAAATCCGAGGTAGCCAGAAAGAAGCAAGAAACATAGAAAAAAGCAATCTACGTGAGCCCAAAGAAACATCAATGCAAATGAAAGTCAAGGACAAAAACTAGAGCCTCCGGATATGCCAGAGGAGGAAAATAGATATGGCGGTGTCAAGAAGAGACAAAGGTGACCCTCTAGAAAAGAGTTATCGATTTAAAAGGAAATATTAGCTCAGAGTTGAGCAAAAGCAGAGGAGGAAGAGCTCATGAAAACTCTAGTAAAAAACAAAGACATCTTCGCCTGGTCAGCCTCTGACCTACAGGGAGTCAGCAGAGACATCATACAGCATGAACTGGATATCAATGAAAACATGATGCCAAAAAAGCATAAACAGAGAAAAATGTCGGAGGACAGGATCCTGGCAGCAAAGGCGGAGGTGCAAAGGGGAAGTCAAGTATTCGTAATGGCTTGCAAACGTAGTAATGGTACCAAAGAAGAATGGCAAAATGAGAATGTGCATAGATTTCACAGATCTGAATAAAGCTCAAAAAAAGACCATTTCCATTGCCAAGAATAGATGCCTCCACGACAAGGCAACCCGATGCTGCAGGTTTTTTCTCCTCGATTGCTTTCTAGGTATCACCAACTGGATGAAAAAAAGACGACGAAGGGGGGAATTGTAACATGACCTCCGAGAGTGGCGAGACCCACGTGGGGCCATAGTTCGCAAAGACGCTCTCCGACCAACTACCTAAGCAAAGGCCCAGCTACCACGCCTCCATACCTAGAAAGATGACGGTTTCTCAGACTGCTTGCAGGACGCTGCCGGTGACCCTAGCGCAGCCTCCGCCCGGAGAGCTCGTAGGTGTCTCCGGCCGGAGGGGGCGGAGGCCTAGGGGGTGGAGGCCGCCCCGCTGCAAGGCTAATCAAGTGCCAACGTTACCTCACGTAGTGTGTGTAGGTAACCAGAGGAAGGCGCCAGGGACAGCTGTGGCGTTGCCTTGTTCGGCCTCCGCCAGAGAGGCAGAGACCCAAGCAGGAGGACTTGCACATCAAGCGCCGAGGGTCTGCGGCCTCGTGTCCCTAGGGCGGAGACCGACGGCGGAGGTCCAAAGGTCCGTCCGCCGAATCTCGAGGCTTTATGGGCGGGTGATCGCTGCTTGAGCCCAAAGACCTAAGGGCGTGATGACAAGATTACCCCCAAGAGGAAAGGCAAGTAGTGGAATATTCCGAGAATATACATCAGAGCAGCTTGAAAGGTACTTGTAAACTCTATAAAGTGGTTGTTGAGCCCTATAAATAGAGAACACTTGTAACAGTACGGGAGGTTGGTGAATGAATTAATGAAACCCTAGTTTTACGTGCCATTTCTCTACACGTCCGCTTGTCGTGTCTGTTTCCCGAGCCCCATATTGTCTGAGACCGCAAGTCTCAACACAGCCGAAAATTTACGATCGTTTACGACAAGCCACAGCCAAACAAACAGACTGACTAACCACATATGAATAAATCAAATTTGATATGTCAAACTCATCTAATATCTTTCTAATATTAAGAGCTAAATGTTTTTTCAATCTCTTTTTAATTTCTAAAGCACCCTTAATTTTGTCTAGGAGGCTAGCGGCCGCCTACAGAAAAAGGACACTGTTTGCTTTGCCGGACCACTAAACGCGAACGCTCACCTAGGCTTTCCAAAAATTTTCACCCTAAAATGTCACATTGAATCTTGTGGCACATGTATAGAGCATTAAATGTAGAGAAAAAAAAATTAATTGTACAGCTTGGTTGGAAACGAAAGACTAATCTTTTAAGCCTAATTAGTCCATGAAAACCTTAGTGCTACAGTAACCCACATGTGCTAACGATCGATTAATTAGTATCATTAGATTCGCCTCGTAGTTTCCTCGATGGATTCTGTAATTTGTTTTTTATTAGTATCCAAAACCCTCTCAACATCCTTCCGACATATCCGATGTGATACCCAAAATTTTTTATCTCACCAACTAAACACCCCCTGGTTAGAATCGGACGAACACTATCCGACAAATCCCTTATGTTTCCTTTTAAGGGAAAAAAATAGTTTTCATACACCTTTTTTCGCCTGACCCATCCTGCGCTCACCCTGCAATACAGCGCGCTCGACCACGGAAATGAAATCTGTGTGTGATGTCACCGCTGACGTAAGCCTAAAAACCCAAACATTTATTTAAAATTATTATAACTTCCGAACGGTGTATCCATTTTAAAATTCCGTCTGCACCGGTGTGTTCAACGTGACGAGACGAACAAAAAGTAGACTCCACTTACATATGTTTTGAAGAATTTTATTCTAATAGCAAATTATGTGTATTAACTTATAACATACAACTCATAACATATAATTTCTAACTTATAACTTATGCTAAAACTTAGAACACAAAAAATTATGAAATAACTATGTACAAAAAGTTATTAAACATAAACGAACGAATTACCTTATAACTTATGCTAAACTTAGAAACACAAAGAACGTAATTACCTTATAACTTGTACCAAAACTTGAAACACAAAAGTTATGAAACACAACTTATGTACAAAAAGTTATCAAACATAACTTGTATACATAAATTATTCTATACAACTTAGATGTATAAATTAAGATCATAATATATTAGCAGATATATGTTGATAGCATACATAAAAGGGAAATCAATAGACTACTATAAAAGACAAAAAAGAAAAAATGGTAGGATTTAAAATAGCAATGTAATACATTATTAATTAATTAATTAATAATTAATATAAGAAACGTGCACGTATGATAGTGCTAGTGCTGGTCTACAGTAGCCGCAACCAGAAGTGCTAGAAAATGAAAGGAAAGAAAAGTCATGGGAAGAGGACTAGGCACCCGACGCACTAGGGAAATATAGAAGGAGTCAACCTAGAATTTTTAACTATTTTCAAATCATCATTGTTTAGTTTTTTCAAAACTAACATTTTGGCTGGCGCCTATTCGCATATGCTGCAAAATCATCACAGTGTCATGCATGGCGACGCAAATAGGGGCAGCCAACGCATCATGCGCATCACGATGTGGTGGCGGTCTGACACTACACTGTCACACTGCCAACAAGGCCTCGGGCGTGTTTACCGCTTTTTATGCTACTGTGCTTTACACACAAAGCTCTGTGATGGCCCTTATGGGTCAAGCACACAGAGAGCAAGCTAGGAGGACCTGTGTACACAGAGGCATATGAGTGATGTGACACCACTCAGAAGCGTTGAGCTTCGCCATTGTGACTGACACAATGACACTCTCCCTCGGTCTCGACTTTCTTTTTGACTCTCTGCACTTGACACGGCCGCTTATTGTGACATGAATAAAGGCTTAAGAGCAAAGCTCACGGGCTATCACGCATTTGACCGTGTGCAGACTACCACGGGCATGAGAGAAAAGAATCGAGACACTTATTAATCTGCAAAGAAGAACGAAACGGCCGATTCAACTTGTCACACCCAATTTTAAGGATAAAATTAAATGTATAAAACCCATGTGTGCCTGTGGATCATCACACACATAAGTAGATAAATTACAAAAGTATCATCACGGTGTATCTTACATCACGATTAATACCATAACACATAGTCTTACACAACACTTGCGGAAAATAAAAAGATAGCTCTCACATGGAAGCTCCAATATTGTGGACGGTCAACTGGTTGACCACAAGCCTAATAGTCCTCGTGGAACTCCTCATATCCGTTGTCATCCGTTACCCATCCGTGATTTTTATCCAAATATTGAAAGTAAACAGCGTAAGCACTTCCCCAGATTTAACAAGATAACATGGGGTTCATGAGACTCAAAAGGATGACACTGGTTTCAGCAGCTAGCACTTTTAGTAAGTCAAGATTTTATCATCGCTTATTATCAAGTTATTCTTAAGCCCCAATTAACCCCACATGATCATATATCGTAAACCAATTGAGTCATGAAACCTCATCATAATATCATCATAGTCATCACGTATAAACAACATTATAAGTAGCCAATTATTCGTGAGAGTTTTCCGGACCGCTCATGACCGTGAGCACGGCTGTTATAACAGTTTGTAACCATATATTTGAATGCACACATAATTACATAATCAAATCAAATTTAACTATTTTAAAAGAGTGCAATTTTTAGGGTGTTACAATTCTACCCTTAAGATGAATCTTGTCCTCGAGATTCGGATGACGTCGACTGAGAGAAAGGGATACTCCATCTTTAGATTCTCCTTTACTTCCTCGTGTAGTCCCATCGTCTTGATAAGGATCCCACTTTCCAACGAAAATTCCTTACTTTATTGGTCATAAGGAAATTCTTCCACCAATCTTCAAAACATGAATGATTCCGGTTAAGTTGCTCGAACTTGGAATGCCATTCTTAGTCCTTGGTGTTGTTCGAATCTTCTTAGCATGACTCTCTCTTGCTAAGGACATTGACAACGACTTTTGCTTCTTCAGGTGATAGCACATTTCCATGTCATATTCAATTTTCATCCCAACAAAGATATCACAAGCTCAAGACCAACTTGGTGAAGATGTCCTGTAGATTCTTGTGATCCTCCTATATGTCACTTTTACTTCCAAGAAGATAGTACTTTCATGCTCCGCAATGGATAACTCCAAATAACATGTCAGTTAGTTCAACTCACGCTTCCTTAGTGGACTTAATGAACAAGCCACTTCTTTGGGTATCACCATGCTTCTGCTGCGCAAACTAGGACGTATAATTCTTCATCTTACAAATTCTTCATCTTGGCTGCCCCCCTTAAGAAAAGATAAACCAGGGGACACCAAAGTATAGCTTGCATCTCATTCTAGATGAGCTAACTAATATCAAGACGTTTTGTCATCTTATTGATACTCTTGTATATAGGCAAGAACAAGAAATCTAGAATTCTTCGCGAGCAGAAAAACAGCAGCATCATAAAACGGCTGTAACTCTTATTCTATTAATCCAATCAAGTTGTAGCTTATACCGTTAGAAAGCTTATAAAATTCTCCACAACTTTCTTATAGAACACTTTTCCAAATTCCCCAGTTTTCTAGGTCGAAAATAGTGCACAACAGAAACTATTCCAGATTCCAAATAGCACAGATGCATCACCTCCTGATTTTTGTATCTCCATAACCAAAATAGCTATCAAGGTGATTATTATGCTCAGAGAAATATATTGAAGTGTACTATTGTCCAGAATTTTCTCATGATTTTGGTAATCCAAGAATAGAGATATAAGTCAAGAGTGCGTATCCTCCAAAAAAAAAGACAGGATAGAGGAAATGGAAGTAAAAGCAGAACCCAACTATTTATTGCACTAATCCTTATACCTTAGGCCTATAAGATAAATGAAATTATGGGAACACTCAACAAGGTCATTGCAATCATTACAAAGATTCAAAACAATCATAAGCATAATGACAATTCAACAAGCAATAAAGGTGCACAACTCAATCATTAACTCGACTTCATGATACTATCGCCTTTATTATGCTAGGGGTAACAATCCTAAGACTTATCTTTAGATTACGCAAGAAGGTGGTGAGGAACAGTTCTAAAGGCATGCCAAATCAAGGAGTGGAGATGAGAACAAAGATTTTAAAATAAGCATCAAGGTAGAGGTGAATAGCAAGGATAGAGATATAGTAGAGAAGAAAATATCAAGGTTCATAGATCAAGGGTTTTTGCAAAGAACTTATAAACCTTAAAACGACCAGTTTCTACTAGGCTTGGGTTCTCACAACCAATAACGCTTCCGCCGATACCAATTTGTCACACCCAATTTTAAGAATAAAATTAAATACATAAAACTCATATGTGCCCAGGATCAGACCACACACATAATTAGACAAATTACAAAAGTATCATCATGGTGTATCTTACATCACGATTAATACCATAACACATAGTCTTACACAACACAACGGAAAAAAAAAAGATAGCTCTCACGTGGAAGCTTCAACACAGGGACGGTCAACTGGTTGACCACAAGCCTAATAGTCCTCAGGGAACTCCTCATATCCGTTGTTATCTATTACCCATCCGGGATTTTTATCCAAATATTAAAAGTAAACAAGCGTAAATACTTCTTGTACTTAACAAGATAACATGGGGTTCATGAGGCTCAAAAAGGATGACTTTGGTTTCATCGTAGTTAGCACTTTTAGTAAGTCAAGATTTTATCATCGGTTATTATCAAGTTATGCTTAAGCCCTAATTAACCCACATGATCATATGTCGAGAACCAATTGAGTCATGAAACCTCATCATAATATCATCATAGTCATCACGTATAAACAACATTATAAGTAGCCATTTATTCTGTGAGTTTTCCGGGCCACTCGTAACCGTGAGCACGGCTGTTATAATAGTTTGTAACCCTCTGCAGAGGTTGTGCACATTCACCGCCAGTCATGATTCCCATATGCCCGGGTTAATTACTCTCATATCACTGCCAAGGTGAGCGGGCAGGGTACACTATGAAGCTATTTCATCGGTTTCTCTAACAAGTTAGGGCCGCTAGGTTTCCTCGGCGGGCAGATGTAGGAACCCCCCTTTCTTATGGCACATATCCATCGCGGCTATACACATAGGAACAGAGGCAACCCTATACCCAATGTGGCAAGCCCCTCTAACAAGCTAGAAAAGATCATATTACTGAGCTAAAGTCAGAGCCATGTGACCCTCACGGTTGCACTGTCAGTCCTAGCTTTTGCCGACAGATAAGTCCTTATGGAGGGCCAAGAGCATCATGATCGAAAGTGATGAGGACATGACCTCCATACATATGACCATGCTTGGAGAACCATATGGATACCAAGGAGATCAGCGAGGGTGTCCTAAGCAAGAAGGAGGCCCGAAGCTCATCCGGTTCGAGTCACCAAGGTGGAGGCCCAAATCAAGTTCGAGTCCCTCTCGGCCTCTAGGACCAGTCTTCCTCAAACTGGTCACTCAGGACGCATCCGGACTCCGTTTTCAATGATCCACATATGTATGGAAAGCTAATTTGATAAGGAAGCCAATCCAAGTGGTCTCACATCAAAAGCTCTTAGTAATCCATGGAAGCTTCGAAACAAGTCAGCGTCCCAAATCTCTGTCAGAGTGCTTTGTGACACCATATTTTGGTCCGCTGGACCGTGTATCGTGTTTGGGCCCATTAGGGGGGCGTCTAGGGGGTGACGCCCAAGACACTATAAATAGCAGTCGTCGCTCTCCTTAGGGTTTGGGTTTTGTTTAGTTCTTGATTTCCTCGTGAAATGATATCGCTTTGTTGCAAATCGTGCCGCCAAGGTCGCTTGGTCGTGAACCGTAGGCAGCAGCTTCTTGATCTTGTTCTACTGTGGCGATTAGTCCTTCGAATAAAGACTTGAACTCCTTCTCATTATCTTGAGCCTCATATTTATTTGCAATTTCAGATTGCGTTCATCCCGTTCTTGCTTGTGTTCTCGATTCGCTTGTAGGAAAGCCTTCGGCGAGGTCAATCTGCGTTCACGTGGTTGATAACCAACGGAGCAGCAGTGTAGCAGCTTGTGGGTCCAAATCAGTCTTGGTTCAGAAGCCTAGATCGTGAACGCCGAGTCTCCACCAATCGACGCTATCATACCTTTCGGAAGATCGGGCCTAGTCCGCGCATCAAGTGGTATCGAGACCTTATTGCCCATTAGGTATACCTTTTGTTTTCCCTTTAGATTGAATCTGTTTTTGCATTACCTAAAGTCCAAAAAGCCAAAAAATACACCACCACATAATCCTTGTCCTACAACCCGTTGTGCCATTGCAATTTTTTTTATTTCAGCTTTGCTTTATTGAACGGTTGTCCCTTGCCCCGTCGTTGTGTTCACAGTTCTAGTCGTGCTCGTGCCCTAGTTTGTTTAGTTCTAGAGTGTGTTGTCCCGCCGAGTTGCATCTTGATTTTGCGTCAATCTTTGATTTATCCATCTACGTGCAATCGTTGACTATAGGGTCTCTCGCCAAAATCTGAGAACTGATTTTATCGTTAAGAGCCTTACATTTATTTTTTGCTAATATACTAGGCCGATTTGATCTATCTCAAACATCAGAGTTATTTTCCTGATACAATCTGTTGACCAACAAGAACTGCCTTCCGAGAAACAAAAAGAAAAGAAAGGAAAAGGTAGAAGGTGCACAAAAAAAAGAGAAAAAAGCCGCACCAAAAAAAAAAAAAAAGAAAGAACAAGAAAAAATAGAAAGTGAAAAGAGTGAAGAAAATTGTAAGTGCTTGTATTCTTTTTGAGTCTTTGTCTTTGAGTTGTATTGTAGCTTGCTTGAACTAGGTCCGGTGACGAGTTTAGGCCGACAACATAGACTAGCTTTGGGACTACTTTTTCAATCTTGCAATTTCTCGAATTAAATTATTACTATTCCTTGCTACTATATTGTGCCTGTCCAAGCTCTACTTTCTTCTAACCAAGCATGTGTTCTTTTGTAATTGTTACACTCAAGCTACAACGGTATCACAATCACCCGACCGATTACACCGTCTGTTGCTTTGGTAAGAACACTTGTAAGACCGTGGTAAGGCGCTTGAGAGTTGAGTGCCTTGTTTTTCCTTGTCCACAACCTAAGAAGTTGATAGGGATAATACTTTTTTGTTGTCTTTGGTCGCCTTCTAACAATGACAAAGTTGTTCATATCTACCGACTTATGATGGTATAGGTATTTGATGAGTACATGGAGTGGGAAATTGCCATCGATAACATATTTGCTACTCGCTTTATGTGTCCAAGGAGGAAGATAAAAATGCAGCTTAGTGTTTTGCATACATTCGCTTTATCTTGGTGGGAGTCTTTAGATTCTTCTGATAAACCTCAAACTTGAAATGATATGAAACATCTTATGAGAGAAAATTTTGTTAATCCATCTCTTGTAATTAATTCAAATGATGAGGTGCATCAACTAGATCAATCTCTTGTTATTCCTCCTGCTATACCTAACCTTTGTAGGACAATGTACAAAAAGCGCGAGATGATGACGGATAGAAAAGGAGATGCTCATAGCCTCATGTGAAAATTCAGAACCATCAACTATTACTCCTGCTGAACATGAGAGCAAATGTAATACCCACGATGCTAACCTCATGGAAGGTGAGAGTTCTCTTGATGATGCTGAATTTTTCCACCAATCATGCTATGATAGAGCAAATTTTAGTGGAGCCTTCGCTGATTTACCTTTTGTCGCAAGATGATTTGCTTGATGTTTCTTGTGATGAAGATGACTTGCATGATGATATTTATGTTATACCCATGCAATCATTGAAGAATGATCATGCTATATGTGTGTTGAAATCAGCAATTTGTTTGAAAATAGACTTGTTATTCATAATGCTAGTGAAGTTGATGAGCTGAAATTGTTGTTTTCTTTAAATACTTTGGGTTATATTGAATTTCATATTCTCGTGGTAATCTTAGTTCTTTTAGAGGAGAAACTTTATGCACGCTTGATTTGCCATGGTTCTCAGACATACATATCATATTTTGTAAATATAACAACCAAGGGCAATATTTGATACAACGAGTTTACATTTGTATAAAGCCAAATTCTTTTTTGTTGTAAAGTAATGATCAACTAGAGGACATGTAAAATCAACACTGTTGTTATGTCATATTCCTCTAGTTTTGCTTTTCAAACACAAGTGGAATTCAAAGAAAGGGAGCATATGTTTCTTTTGTTAGTACTAATCTTTTGCAGGATAATATTGGCAAAGATCGTGTGTATTTCAATCGAGTAGACTTCTATGTCTCAGAGGACAAGACATGCTACAAACCTGTACATATGGTCATATTATTTCTCACAACATTGTCCATTTCATTATTTTGGAAACCCTCGTTTGTCCTCATGTTGTGTGATTGACTTCAAACAAAATCGACGCCGAGGACGGCTTTTCGTCAAGAAAGGGAGGATGATGAGGACATGACCTCTATACATATGACCATGCTTGGAGAACCATATGGAGACCAAGGATATTAGTGAGGGTGTCCTAAGCGTAGAAGGAGGCCCCAAGCTCATCCGGGTTCGAGTCACCAAGGTGGAGGCCCAAATCAAGTTTGAGTCCATCTCGCCTCCAGGGCCAGTCTTCCTTAACTGGTCACCTAGGACGATTCGACTCCGCTGATGATCCACATATGGATGGAAAGCTAATTTGATAAGGAAGCCAATCCAAGTGGTCTCACATCAAAAGCTCTTCGGAATCCATGGGAATCATCAAAACAAGTCAGCGTCCAAAATCTATCAGGGTGCTGCGACACCATATTTTGGTCCGTTGGACCGTGTATCGTGTTTGGGCCCATTAGGGGGCACGTCTAGGGGGTTCCGAATCAGTCTTGGTTCGAAGCCTAGATCGTGAACGTCGAGTCTCCACCAATCGATGCTATCATACTTTTCGGAAGATCGGGGCCTAGTCTACATTAGAAAGTCATTTTGCTCCTTCGCCCTATAATTCAGTTGTTTAAAAGTTAATTTTACCTTTTTGTTCCATAGAACCATTGTTCATTATGTAGATTAGGTATAGTTACATTGAGCGCTAGCAAACTACCCATATGCATATAACCCATAGGAGACAAGGAACAGGGTAATCAATCACTAGGATGTCCTTACGGGTATCAAAATTAGACACATACAAATGAGTAATTAATAAATGGTGAATAGGCATCAAGGTAGATCCCATGCTATACTTGCCTTGGTTAGCAAACTCCTGTTGGTCCTGCTGGTCATCAAAGAACTCTTTAGTCTCCAACGTTCTCCTCACCGCCTCTAACGCAACCAACACGGCAACATACACCATTTCAAAGGCATTCATGCAAAGCAAACAATCCTATAGTTAGAACAGTAAGAACTACCAGTTTAGAAAGCAAGATAAAATGTTTATGAAAAGAATCTATGTCTCGCCACATTTATCACGCCAACGCCAAGTTTACTAAAATCGAGCTAAACGCGAAAAGTTATGAATTAAACGGGTTTCCTATAGCAAATTAATTAAGTAAACCTAACCATGAAATTTAAAAGTTGCAAACATGATTAACAGTGGTACTAACATGTAGATTATGAAATTAGGAAACTAACGCAATTTGAACGGGTCGATTCGTGAGCTAAAACGAATTTTTATGAGCAAAATAAATCCAAAGGGCATTTCTATAATTAGTATGCACTATTTTCGGATTTAAAATAAATAAAAAGGATATTCAGATTTAATCAATCGAGGGACAACGGGCATAATTTGCTGAAAACCGATGGGCTCTTTTAGCAATTTTGCCACGGCTTAAGGGTATCGGCCTCTCTGGACCGTTGGATCACGGATGGACGGATCGGATTAAATCGTGGAGGGAGAGGGGAGGCAATCGCCAGAGACGGCGCCGACGGCATGCAAGGCGCGCCATGGTTGGCGGCGAGAACACGCCATGAAGGGGAACTCGGGCCCACGGGCCACGGTTATGCGATTCGAGAGCACCCGGGGTAGCGGGTTCATGCGACTCGCCGACCGAGAAGGCGGCCGGAGGAGAGGGTTGAGGCGGCGGTCGCCATGGCCATCACGATGCAGAGCTCGGGCGACACGGCCAGAGCCCTAGAGGCCAAGATTTGCGAAAGTAAATGCATGGGAAAAGGAGGGAAGGTGACGGGCTCATCGCGGTGACAAACGCAGATGAAGGCGGCTTTGAGATGGAGTTTTCCAGCTCGGCGGACCTCGGCATTGCGGCGGTTGTTGCTGTTCGCTGCGCTTCGGGCGTGAGCAAAAGTGGAGCGGAATGCAGCAGGAGGGCGGCGGAGGGTCACTACTGCTGTTTAAAGAGGCCGGGCATGGGGAGGACGCCCCACGTCGCGAGTGGGCGTGGCAGCAGCTGGGCGGCTTAGACCTGGCGCGGCATGGGACGCGGGAGGAGGGGGACGGCATCACGCGGCGTGCCTCAGTCACCGTCAAGGAGGAAGGAGCAACGGCGGTTGGGTAAAGGGTTCCGCCTGAAATGGGCCAAGGGAGCGGGCGGCGATTGTCGGGTTGGCGCCGCTTGGGCCTACTTAGAGGTTGGGCTGGCGCGGAGGAAAAGAAAGGAGGAAGCCGAAATAATGTAAGTGGTCAATGCTGAGGAAAAGAAGGGCCGGGAAGGAAATGACCAAAGAGGCCGAAAAGCAAGGAAGGGAGGGGAAAGAGAAATGAATTTCTTTTTTTCCAAATGAATTTTCCAATTCCATTTTCAAATAATTTTTTGGATCCTTTTGAGTTTAAATCAATACCACTCAATATATTAAATACAATGGTCCAAAGATGAGTGCATCAACATGTATATATTCTTATGATGGATTTTATTTTCACAAAATTATTATTTTCCTATATTTGAATGCACATATAATTACATAATCAAATCAAATTTAACTATTTTAAAAGAGTGTAATTTTTAGGGTGTTACTGCAGAACCAAAGAAAGATATTGCCATACAAATCAGAATGTATGTTTCTCTTCCTCCCAAAGATGCCGAAACAAATGAAGAAGAGAATGTCGATCCCAAAGAAAGACACAGCCTACTTCAACCTCGTAAACAGAGCAACATGGCCTCGACAAACAACGCCAAGAGCAATAAGCCCAAGAATTCAAAGGCCATCAAGGAGAAAAAGCAGAAGCTAATGCATTGAGAACACAAGCCTCACGGCCAGCCACCCAGGCAGAGTGGCAAGAGGAAAGAGCGTATACTTCACACCAATAACATTGAAGCAATGAGGAGGATGTGACTTGTGAGTTGTTTTATCGGTTATGTATATTAATGTCGTGCCTCACAATTTGTTTCATAATTGTGAGGCTGGTGCATGGCCGGATGCAGTAGCCCGTGAGTCGCTTCTCAAGCACTGCATGTCAAGTGCATGTCAAGTGCACAGCCAAAAGCAAGTCGAGACCGAGGGAGAGGTGTCACCGTGTCAGGTCATAATGGCGAAGCTCTCGCCTTCCGTAGTATCACATCACTCACATGTCTCTCGTGGTGCACGCCCTCCTAGCTTGCTCTACCATAGCTACCCATAGGGCCATATAGGCTTTGTGTGTGTGCACAACAAGATAAGTATAAGATGAGTAGGAGTAGCAGGTCTCCGCTGCGCCGTGATGCATGGCACGGCAGGCCCACCGCACCGTGACGGTGGCGCGTCCGACCGCCACGCCAACGGCCGCCGTGATCGCTGACTTCTCCTACGCTAGCCGCCATGCATGGCGCGCTGTAGTAATTTTGTCGCGCCATGCTAATAGGCGCGGTCAAAAGTGTTAGTTTTGAAAAAAAATAAACAGTGCCGATTTGAAAATTGTTTAAAAAAAATGTTAAAAAATAAAAAAATTCTCAATCTAGATGCAAGATGGACCCCACCATGTGATCAGGTGGTATAAGTGGCAGCGGTTAGATCGTTCGTTGGATTAAAATGGGTGAACGTCCGTCAAAATGGAATCAGGTTTGCCCTGCTGCCAACAGGAAAAAAGGAGCTAACACGTCAATCGTTTTGTGGATGCACGTGCTTCGAGATTTCAAAACTTTACTTCCGGGTCTCAAAATAAAACACGTTACGCTTTCTCGAGGAGTCAAACTCTTTAAATTTGACTTATCATATAGAAAATAATATTAATAATTGTAGCTTCAAACAAGTTGTTGATGAAACTACATTTCATGATCTATATAATGATGCTTATTACACATTACGAATATTAGTAATTTTATGCATATATTTGGTCAAACTTAAAAGGTCTAACCCTCAATAAACGAGAAGGGCATTTATTTTGGACGAGGGATTACATCTTTAATAAATCTAAATAACTTTGAAAGGGTCCACTATATTTTGTTTTAAAACACTAGTAGAAAAACAGACCTTTCATCCGAGGCTAAAATGAGCTTTAGTCCCGACATTTTTTGGCGCTCGGGACTAGAGAGACCTTTAGTCCCGGTTGGTGTCTTCAACTGGGACTAAATGTCCTCGCCTAACGGCATCAAGGCAAGACATGTTGTAGGGGATTTTAGTCCCGTTGGAGACACCAACCGGGACTAAGCAGGATTTTTACTCCCGTTGGAGCCACCAACCGGGACTAAAATCATCAATTTTAGTCCGTTGGTAACACCAACCCGGACTAGTAGTAGATTTTTAGTCCCGGTTGGTAACACCAACCGGGACTAGCAGACTTTAGTCCCGGGTTGGTAACACCAACCCGGACTAAAGGTCTCTTTGATGGGTTAGTTCAAAAGGAAGCATCCCATCCATTATTAGATGTGTTGTGTAGGTGGGGTGGTAAGCTATGCGCGAGGCAACGCATGAGGTCTTGGGTTCAAATCTCACCCGGACGCATGCGTGGGAGGCATTATTTTTTTTAAAGTGGGAGAACTTTTAGTCCTGGGTTGGAAGTTACCCATCGGGACTAAAAGGGACCTTTAGTCCTGGTTCCCGACCGGGACTCCTTTAGTCCTTGGATGCTTACTCCCGGTGGGGAACCGACTAAAGGGGTTTCCATCGGGAGTAAAGCCCGCCTCTCAGACAGTGAAAGTTTTTTTGCTAGCATATGGGTCCCATATGTCATACATAACCCACTTGTCTTTTAAGGCCTTGTCAACTTGATTTTGTTTCTTTCGACTTGTTGCATAGTGACAGTGCAATGTCTTTTGTTGTTTTTCCACTGAACCCGCTTGACGTCCAAAAGGAAGTTGTTTGCCCATTGCCGACCGTGACCACTGTCGAATTTATTCAGATCACTCCTATCACAAAGGAATGTCCAATTTATTCCATGTTCTGCCTTTTTGCTTCCAACATAGCCAAAGTCATCTTAATCTCAATGCCTATGCAAAGCGTCCTAAGTTTAAAATGAACCAAAGGTATTCTTCGGGGAACTTGCTGCTTTTTCCTAGAAAATTTGTTACCAAAGATGATAGAGCCATCGTGTCCAATTTATAGGGAAGATCTCAATTTTGGATTAATTAACTCTAAGTCCGGAGCATTCCCCAAAAGTTTATATACAATTTTGTTTAAAGTGTCCAATTTGGATGCGAAGGGGTTAGCAAAGCTGGCGGCATCATCTGCAAGATAGCAAGCATCTTATTAGATCAGCCGATTTTGGAAGGACATGTTGTAACAGACCTTGTTCAGCCACAAGTTTAACACGGACAATGGCTTGATGGGAGCACTGGAGAGAGTGGGTCTCCCAGGTGTAGACTCCGAGCATACTTAATGTTTTTCCCTAGTTGTCCATTAGTAAAAACCTTAGATGATGTTGTGCTCATTATGGAGGAGATCCAATCGTGCCATTTCCTGCTAAAATCTAGTGCAGAGATCGAAGACATATAGGATTAAAGGCTAGCTAATGGAGTCGAATGCCTGGAAATGTCAAGCTTGATGAAAAAGGGCCGATTGTTTTTTCTTGTGTGATATTTGTATCATTCTATTTGGCATAGCTGAAGTTGTCATGGATGCATCTTTCTCGATGAATGCATTCTGGGCATTAGAGACAAGGCTGTTTAGGCGCGGCCCGCCAAAAGATTTCAAACCCTTTGTAAAATATTAAAGAAACCTCCTCACCATGAATTATTTTTCAGTTATATAAGTGCTAGTTTCGATACACCCATGGGGAAATGGATGATCCAAACAAGCCCTTAAATTAACACGCTCTTTCAAGTCTGAGTTGTGCCAAGTTAAGTTCCATAGGAGCACAATGCTTCTTAGTAACAATGCGAATTCTTCATGATAGTGAGTTATCGACTATGGAAGTTGATCGGTCACTATACCTCAAGCATGTTGAAGTTCTCTAGCTAGGTGCATATGCTAGTGTCCTTCATAGACACGTCTGTGGAAATTGATCTGGTCACAATACCTGAAACCCCAGTTTACTTATCATATTTGAAACTAAAATTATTGAAGTCGTCGTAGCATATATTGCAGGTGGAAGCTCAGGGCACATTTAATTTTCATAATAAAGACCTGTTCTGGTCTTCATCACGTAATCACGTGTAAACAAATCAAACAAGTAACAAATCAGAGCTTCATTCATTCATCAGGGAGTATGAGAATTACACTCTTCAGCCAACAGGTTTACAATGCAGGCCAGAGCAAATTGCCACTCTCCCAGCCTGGTGTCACCTGTGACTTTTTGTTTTGCTAGTATATGGGCTATACGATTACAAGAGCGACTACCTTACAATAGGGTAAAATCAAGAAAACCTGAACTAAGCTCACGGATCTCCCCGCTAGACAAGGTCTTTGACTGTCCAACCCATAAGGGTACACAAGAGAAGGATGATCGTGCACGTCATTACATATGTTTGCATTGTTAGTTTTTCTGATGAAGAGGATGAGATGATTTGGCAGTTTACTGCCAAATGCACTTATTCTTCACAGTCTCTTTATAAAACTATTAATTTCAGAGACATCAAACCGGTTCATGTTTCTGCTATATTTGGAGCATTAGATACCTCCTAGGGTCCATATGTTCCTGTGGTTGCTGATTAATAATAGAGTTCTTACCCGAGATAACCTAGCTAAGAGAAGAAAAGTAGAAGATGAGACCTGTCTTTTCTGTGCTAAAAAAGAAACTAGTCAGCATTTGTTTTTTGATTGTGTTGTTGCTAAACGGTGCTGGGTTCTAATTTCTGAGATTATAGAAGTTTCAGTAGGTGAAAATATGGTTAATATAGGAAAGTTTTGGCTAAGTAGTAAAAGAAATGGCCTTTTAAACATTGTTACCTCTGTTGTTCTCTGGTCGATTTGGAAACTTAGGAATGAGCTTTATTTTTAGAGAACTGGCTGGAAAAGTATGGATGTTCTTCTCACATAATTCATGGACTCATACGGAACTGGACAGTTCTGTGTCGTGTCGACAAGAGGGAGCTGTTGAATGGCTTTTTGAGGGAAATTAAGTCTGCGGCGAAGATGGTGTTATGGCTCCCAGATATCCCTCGGGGACGGTAAAGCTTTTCAGAGGCGTAGATGCTGGCGGCCCGGGTGGAGAAGTCCACGCTGATGCTAAAGCTGTTGTGAAGTGGGCCCCGGTAATGTCTTTGGTGGAGCGCGGAATGAAGACCTTAAAGACATGTGTAATAGGCTCGGTTAGCTCGACCGTTTTGCTGTCGTTGGTTCATGCGTTAGACCTTTGTTCACGTTTGTTGTGTCTCTGTTGGTTGTGTCCTGCCGCCAACTGGAGCTGAGACCACTTTTTGATAGTTTTGTGCTGCAACAGATGTTTGGTCTTTTTCATATGAAGGGCGTCCTCAACGAGCAGTTGCAAATCGCCAGCCGATTAGAAATAAAAAAAATCCAGCCAGACGGAGTTGGCAATGTAGTCAGAGATGGTGAGCGCATGGGGGATGTGCGAGCTAGGCTAGGAGTTGGTCGCTGGTGACTGAAGTTTTCGATTCTCTCTCCATCCATGTAGACAAGTAGCTAGCGACTTGAGTATTGTTGAGGACGCCCTAATTGAAAGGCCAGGGCGTCCTTTGAACTCTAAAAACAATGTTTGCATTGTTAGCGGCATGCACCTGCTTATGTATAAATAGCTACACGGTATAATCACTACATAATAGTCAAGCATCCCCTTTCAATATCAAAGATGAACCGAGGATCAGTTTTGGCATCAACTCTGTTACTGCTGCTAGTGCCATGGCTGCCGCTTCCAGCTCTTGCCTCCAGCAAGGTAACAACATACGCTTCCTATTTCAAGCTGCAGCATCAGCAATTCAGCATGTATATGTATTTCCATTTTTTTTCTCTGATGATTCAAGAAGAGCTTATTAAGATATACTATTTGTTTTCATGTCTAATAATAACCTTGGTAATTTCAGGTCTATATTGTATACATGGGTGAGAAGGAACACGATGATCCTCCAGGGTCACCGCATCACACCACGACGTGCTTGCATCTGTTCTTGGAAGGTACTAGCTTTAGCTTGTGGTGATCATTGGAGTTGTAATTTACCAATTTGGTTATGAACAGTTATAACTTACTCACAATGGAATGGAACAGTAAGGGAGGCGGCCTTGAAGTCCATAGTTTACAGCTACAAGCACGGCTTCTGGATTCAAGCGGCGATGCTCACCGAAGCCCAAGCCGAAGAACTCTCAAGTAATCACCATCACTACAGAACCTGTAACTGACATGTACAAGTTGTCAGGCAAACATATGCACATATAGATATGCATGCATACTAATTAAGGATCTTATTGTAATCTAGGCTTGGATGGAGTCGTCTTCGTGAAGCCTGACGCTTTGTACGAGATGCAGACGACCCGGAGCTGGGACGTCGTTCTTGGTAATATCAGCGACCAACAATCAGCTCGCCTCCAGCAGAAAGCCAAATTCGGTCAAGATATCATCGTTGGCGTGGTCGATTCAGGTTTGATTAATTTGCAATATATCACATTTCATTTCTTGAAGCTAATAAGGAGCCACCAAAAACACTACCTAGCTAGGCCAATAATGATAACCTAACTTTTTTGAAAATATTAGCAGGAGCTCTGTCTTTCAATTAAGATAGGGAAGAAAAAAGTTTATGTAATGAGCAGATAGAGGGAATAATACATGACCTGTGGGCACAACAGAAGGGTGGAAGCCCACTCAGAAAAGGAAACCCTCCTAGCTAAGCGCTCTTCCTCTGTTCAATGTCGTCTTTGATTCTCGCAGCTACCTGCCACACACTGTTTCTAAAGTGTTGTCGAAACTGTGCCTGTTCTCTCTTTCCATAAGTTTCAGAATGTGTATATTACTAGGCCATTGTACCTCTTTCGATCAGCCGGAGGCGCTTTGCTAGCGTCCTTCTCCCACTAAGGCATAATCTGTAGTGGGTCTTCTTGTTGCTGCCTTGCTAGTCCAATATACCGTCAAAGTGCTCCTAAATTAGAACTTGGTTCCCAAACCGCCTCTGTGAAAGGGCAGCATATCCATAAGTGAAGACTAACTTTGCAGGCATCTGGCCTGAATCACGAAGCTTCGACGACAGTGGATACGGCCCCGTGCCCGCACGGTGGAAAGGCGAGTGCCAGACCGGCGAGGCGTTCAACGCGACGAGCTGCAACAGGAAGATCATCGGCGCGCGGTGGTACACCGGCGGCGTGGACCCCGAGCTGCTCAAGGGGGAGTTCATGTCGCCCAGGGACCACAACGGTCACGGACGCACGTGGCCTCGACGATCGCCGGCAGCCCCGTGCGGGACGTGAGCTACTACGGCAGCGGGCTCGCCGCCGGGGTGGCGCGCGGTGGCGCGCCCGCGCCCGGCTGGCCGTCTACAAGGCGTGCTGGGGCGCGACGGTCTGGTGCGGCGGTGCCGCGCTCCTGGCGGCCATAGACGACGCCACCAACGACGGCGTCGACGTGCTGTCGCTCTCGCTGGGGTTTTCAGGAGTTCGCCGGCACGCTGCACGCCGTGGCGAGGGGCGTCCCGGTGGTGTTCGCGGGCATGAACCGCGGCCCCACGCCGCAGACGGTGCGGAACACGGCGCCGTGGCTCATCACGGTGGCCGCTAGCATGATAGACCGGTCGTTCCCGACAAAGGTGGTCCTCGGGAACAACGAAGAGCTGGTGGTAAGTAATACGCGTCCACTTTCGTTATCAACAATTCATAATAGAGTAGTATAGCTAGGATGCAACTTCCATTTGGTTTACAGCTGCAATATATAATGCATGCATGCTTTGACTAATCCTATAATGAGTTAAATATACTTGCGGTCCTTAAACTTGGGGCTATGTACCAATTAGCTCTACAAACTCTCAAATTCGAAATTTGCCCTCAAGTCATGCACCGTAGATCCAAACTCATATAGCTGATGACTAGGATAAAATTTTATGAAAAAAAACACCCTACGGCTGCTGCGCACCACCATGTCTTCGTTGTCGGACCTGCTGCCGCCCATGGGTGCGCTGCCGCTGCACGCGCTCGACGTGTCGAGCAACAACCTGGTGGGGCAGTTCCGTCGGTGATCTGGGCCCACACGCCGAGCCACATGTCGCTCAACGCGAACAACAACAGCTTCCATGCTGTGATCCCATCGTTCTACGCGACCACCCCGGCGCTTGCCGTCCTGACCTCCCGATGAACCGCAGAGGCATCCCTACCGGGTTCGGCAACTGCTCGTGGTGGAACAACCTCACCGGCGAGCTCCCCAACGACATCTTCGACGTGAAACCGCTGCCGCACTGGCGCACTGCTGATCCCGTCGAGCAAGATACAAGGAGGCTTGATGCTGGGCGCATCACCAAGCTGAGCAACCACGTCTCTTTCGACCTCGGCGGTCTCAACCTCGCACTGCTCCGTGGCCCCAGCAGCCCGCGCCTGGTGCTGCTACTTCCGTATGCGCTTCTTCGTCACGGCGACGCCGGACCTGCTCGCGTCCGCCGCCTTGTCGCCCGCCGTCGCCTCCGCAGTGTTCGCCTCGATGTCTTCATCTTCCTCCTCGTAGTCGATGTCCTCGCTCTCACCGGCTCCTTCGTCATCCAGCGCCGTCGTCTGCACACCCTTGCCCTTGGCCCTCTTCTTCTCCGATGCTTGCGCGCGCTCGGCCCTAGCGTCGAAGATCCGCCTCTGCCTACATCTAGCGGTTGACTAGGATTAAATTTATATAGACTGTCTTGCTGTTGTTCGAGTATTTCAATGCCTTGTTAACAACCGCGTGTTCACATACTTGAAAAACAACCAAAATCAATAGAAAAACAAAACCGAGTGTATATAGGTGTATCAACACAATTTTTATGCCATGAGATTTTAATCTGGCAGCCTATGGAATTTTGTTGTTGCATCTAATGTCAACTTCTAGCACATATTTTTAGGAGAAAACATTTTCACGAGAACTGTATGGAGAAACTTATTGAATAAGTTATGTATTATAAGTTATATAAAAAACTAATGCTATGTCCACATGTCAACTTCTAGACATACGCTTAGGAAGAAAACATTTTCATGAGAACTTGTACGGAGAAAACTTATTCAATAAGTTAGATGGTATAAGTTATATATAAAACACATTTTACTATGTCTATGTCAACTTCTAGCATATACTTTTAGGATGAAAATATGTTCATGAGAACTGTATGGCGAAACTCATTCAAATAAGTTATGTATCATAAGTTATATAAAAAACTAATGCTATGTCCACGTGTCAACTTCTAGACATACTTTTAGGAGGAAAATATTTTCATGAGAACTTGTATGGAGAAAACTTATTTGAATAAGCTAGGTGGTATAAGTTATATATAAAAACATTTTGTTGCTATGTCTATGTCAACTTCTAGCACATACTTTTAGGATACAAACATTTTACGAGAACTTGTATAGAGAAACTTATTCAAATAATTAAGTTATGTATTATAAGTTATATAAAAAAACTAATGCTATGTCCATGTCAATTTCTAGACATACTTTTATAAGGAAAACATTTTCATAGTAACTTGTATCAAGAAACTTATTCGAATAAGTTAGGTGGTATAAGTTATATATTAAAAAAACACTTTTTGCTATGTCCGAGCACATACTTTTAGATAAAAACATTTTCACAAGAACTTGTATGGAGAAACTTATTCGAATAAGTTATGTATTAAAAGTTATAAAAAAAACTTGTTGCTATGTCCGAGCACATACTTTTAGATAAAAACATTTTCACAAAAACTTGTATAGAGAAACTTATTCGAATAAGTTATGTATTAAAAGTTATAAAAAAACTTGTGGTGTCTATGTCAACTTGTAGCATATACCCTCCCGCTATAGTACAAAGTTACCACGTCTCCATACAACCACACCAACAGCATATGTCAGCCATCTCCATACGATGCCAGCAAACCATGGTAGAACAAAACAGCCAAGCGAATAGCCTCACATCCGACGCACAAGAAATGAGGAAGGATAGGATCAGAAGGCTGAGAAATCGTGTGTTGAGACTTGAGAGCAAACAAAACAACCGGTTGACCCTTTAGCTTTTCCCTTAATTAATAATCGGAGTAGTATATGCAACTTCCATTTGATTTACAGCTGCAATAACGCATGCATTAACGCGTTGATTAATTCTGTAATTAATTAAGCGCAGGGGCAGTCTCGTTACGTGGATGCAACAGTGAAACAAGCGAGTTCCTCAATCTTGTTCATGGGTTGAGGTAATTGATTGATGATGGAGTATGATGGAATTATTGCAACTGCTTTTTTTCTGAATATATAATCCTGCTCGCATTCTGAAACTGAAAAAACTATATAAATGGGCGGCGCATGCATGCACAGATGCGACAATGCGTCGCTTGCGTCCGTGAACGCCACCGGCAAGGTGGTGCTGTGCTACGCACCGGAGGACGTGAACATCAATCCTCCAAGGCAAGGCTTGTTCAACGCTATCAGCAACGTGAAGAAGGTCGGCGCCAGGGGGCTCATCTTTGCGGGCTACTCTTCCAACGTGCTTGACAAAGCAGACAGCTGCAATGGAGTCATGCCCTGCGTGCTCGTCGACTTCGAGATCGCAAACCGGATCGCCTTTTATATGATCAACACAAGGTGAGAGCGAGCGAGCTAGTTGCCCACCGCCACAAGCGGTCATCAGTTATCAATAGCAAGCAAAGCTCGAATGTATGACTCTCGACGTCGAACGTGCCATGGTAGGACGCCGGTGGTGAGGATTTCGCCGGCAACGACCGTGGTCGGCGACTGCGCTGTCACCGAGGATCGCCTCGTTCTCGTCGAGAGGACCGAGCGTTGAGTTTCCTGCCATACTCAAGGTGAAAGGATGTCCATGTGTCATCAGAATTGGAAAAATATTTATGTAATAAGCTGCTGTTTTGACGACCGAATAATGCTTTGGTTTTGAACCAACAACAGCCTGACATCGCCGCACCCGGTGTGAGCATCTTGGCGGCAGTGCGCGACTCGTACGAGTTCATGTCCGGGACATCCATGGCCTGCCCACACGTCTCGGCCGTGGTCGCGCTGCTCAAGTCGGTTCACCCTGAGTGGTCGCCGGCCATGATCAAGTCTGCCATTGTCACCACAGGCATGTTCTCGCCAGTTCCACCATTATACGTGTACCAAGAGTTCTTTCTTCCAAAATAACGAAAGTAACTGTCAATTTAACTCTTTGCTTTGCATGCTGTTCATCAGCGTCGACGACTGATCGCTTCGGCATGCCGATCCAAGCCGAGGGACTCCCCAGGAAACCAGCAGACCTGTTCGACATGGGTGGCGGCCACATCGACCCCGACAGAGCTGCCGACCCCGGCCTAGTGTACGACGTAGACCCAGCCGAGTACACCTGATTCTTCCGCTGCACGCTGGATCCTAAGGACGACTGTTCGTCCTACATGGGGCGGCTGTACCAGCTCAACCTGCCCTCCATCGCCGTGCCGGACCTTGTGGGCTCCGTCACGGTGTCGCGCACGGTCACCAACGTCGGGCCGGCGGAGGTGACTACCGGGTGGCTGTCGAAGCTCCGGCCGGGGTCGACGTGTTCGTGGAGCCGACGGTCATGACCTTCGCCGTGGACGGCAGCAGGAACGCCACCTTCAAGGCGACTTTCACGGCGAGGCAGATGGTGCAAGGCGTTTACACATTTGGGAGCTTGGCATGGTCGGATGATGGCGGGGCTCATTCGGTTCGGATTCCAATCGCTGTTCGCTCCGTCATCCAAGATTTTGTCGCAGATGTCTCCTAAACATTCGTATCAACTACTACTACTGTATTTTGTTTGCTAAAGGTTTTATGGATGCCCACGGCATATATATATATACTGTAGCTGGTTACAAAATAATTATTCTGTAGCCACTTTTAGTTATTTATAATTACTATGTTAATTTACTTAGAGATTATAGTAACTTCTTAATAAGTGGTTTACTACAACGTTATGGTAAATATCCCATGCATATATATATATACACATATATATATATATATATATATATATGTATATATACATACATATATATATATGGAGAGTATATTGAAAGAGTCATGATAAAATAAGTTATTCTATAGCCACCTCCATTTATTTATAATTTTATATACTAAATTACTTATAATATTAATACATATTTACGATAGTTGGATTACTATAACACATGGGGATATTTACCATAACGTTATAGTAAATCACTTAGCAAGGAGTTACTATAATTTCGTAAATTAATATAGTAATTATCGTAACTCAAAGTGGCTATGTAATATATATTATAGTAGTAATAGGTTGACCGCTGACATCTAGTGTCTAGATGATAATAATGCTTCACTCAGGGCATCCATCCGTCCCCACGGCTTCTTCCTTAAAAAAATATAACTGGCGCCCTGCTTTCACGTTGGCTGCATTTAAAGTAGGTGAAAAATGTATGTTTCAAGTGTTTCAGATGTTTCATAGGTATATGTTGCAAATGTTTTACGTGGATGTTCCAAAAGTACACCGATATGTTGCATATGTTGCAATCGTTGTACACGTATGTTGCAAGCTTCTCTTCCGAATGTTTCATCTGTTTTCCAGACGTATGTTGTAAGTGTGTTTATTTGGATGTTGCATATGATGTTACAAGTGTTTTATCTGGATATTGCATATGTTTTTTGCAACTATTTCAAGTGTTTTTCATGTGTTTTTTCAAGCGTTTTAGATGCATGTTTTAAGTGTTTCATTTGCCTTCAGATGTATGCTGTAAGTGTTTCATCTGAATGTTTTAAAAGTTGATCAGGTGTTGCATCTCTCTCCCCGCCTTCGTTGTCTCGCCTCCTGTCTCCTCCTCCTCCCGATGTCGGCGTTGGCATCCGCCCTCCCTCTTCTCGATGTTGGTGACGTTCGAGGCGACGCGGCTCGCGCTGGCGGTGAAACGGTGTGGGAAAATATCGCAAGTGCGGGCTTCCGAACGCCTGCCTCATCCGGACGTTAGCGCTTAGCAAGCCCGATATAAGAATGATGATGTTTTAAATACTAATAACTAGAAATCATGTCCGTATTCTACTATAGAAAGGTTAATCAGCAGGTTCTAAATCCCCCTTAACCGCCGGTTATAGTCGTCGTTGGTGGAAGTCGCCAGTGATGGCCTCTATTATCATCACCAGTTCAAAATCGTCGGTGGTATTATTCATCACCGCGGGATCGGAGTTGTGATGCAGGTTCTAAATCTCCCATTCACCTCCAGTTGTTACCATCATCGCCGCTGTCGGGTTCGACCGACGACAATCGGTGGAATACCACCGCTAGTTTGGCGATCGGTCTTGGCGGTGATGATAAATCAACATCGATCCGCCTTTATGATCCGGCGTTGATGTAGGTACCAAAGATAGCCATTCGGCGTTCGACGACAAGTGTCGATAGCGACATCAACGTTGATATGGTGTACTACCCGCTGACGATGTCTTGTCCATCACCGACACGCTTGGGTTTCATCTGGGTGATGTCTTATCTATCGCCACCGTGCTTTACTTTGATCCAGCGTTGATGTCTTGTCCATCACCACCGATGCGACATTTTTCGGCGTTGTTGTCACTATCATCACCGCCGGTTGTTTCCGTATCACCAACGATTTGGATAGGCCAGCAATGATATTGTATTTTCATAATACAATTGTAGTATCATAATAATGATACAAAAAGTGTTTGGATTATATATTTTTTAGAGTTTTAGGTCCAGACCCCCGTCTTTCATCATTAGAACAAAGACAAGGTCAAACATTATTACAGCATAATAGGTGGCATTCCACCTGAGAATCTTGAGTAACCCGCTTAGAACATCGGTGAGGATTTAAACCAACTCCCTCTCCACAACTCACATAAGCAAACCAACCCTCTCCAGAACTTACAAAAACAGCACTAAACACACACACATCAACACCGACTAGATCTTCAGCGGCACCCTCCAGCCGTGAGGTAAAGTCTTGAGGATGTCTTCATTGAAGTCAGCACGGACGCCCATCATAGAACCAGCAAACTGATTCTTCGCCGTCACCCAGCCGGGAAGCCACGACATTATCCTCGCTATGCCTTGAGCTCGACAATTACTTTCCCTCAGTCGATCCTGCTTTTTCCACTGGACACAAAATTATCCAATTTTGTGCCATACCACTGATCATCCTGGTAGAATATCTCCATACTCTTCCAGTCATAACTCTGAAAACAAAGGTTGTTTCTTACCTTCAAATACTCCACAAAGCCGCTGCAGTAATAATATTTGTAACACCATGTTTCCTAGCAGACAGCCAAAATTTTCCAATCTCATCTAAGGAACCTCCTACATTAACTTTCAGAATAAAGTGAAGGCGTAATGCCAATCGACTTAGATTATGTTTACACAGGATTACAAATATATAGAGCCTTAGCCTCGAAGGTAGGGGCTAAGCCCACATAGGGTGGCGATATAAAGAGTAATTAGGAGTAACTAACACAATAACCAAGGAGACACTATGGTAATCTAAACCCCCTCTTAGTCGGAACGTCGCTAGAGCGGACATCTGCATCGAACGAAATTTTGAAACACGTAAGAAGGAAGACCCTTGGTGAAGACATCAACCGGGAGGTGGTGGGCACATGAAGCACACGGACAAGCACCAATGGCAACGCTGCTCGGACGTAAATGGAGGTCAATTTCCACATGCTTGGTGCGTTGATGTTGTGGCTGTGGTTGGTGCAGAGGTAGACGGCGCCGACGTTGTCGTAGTAGACGATGCAAAGCGGAGTCGAGTGGGTGGTGTAGTTCCTGGAGAAGCTGCCGCAACCAAGAAGCTTTCAATGACGCTGCTATAATAAAGATGGTATCACGCCTCAGAGCTAGAGCGAGAGAGACAAGGCTGTCGCTTAGAAGACCAGAGACAAGGTGCCACCCAGAATACAAAGATAACTAGAGGTGGATCGGCGAGTGTCCCAAGCAGCCACCCGCCAAGATCGCAGTAGACGACGAGCTATGGTCGGAGAAGTCCGAGGAATAATGAGACCATGATCAAGAGTACCTAGAGATAGTGGAGGATCCGCTTGGCAAGAACAAAGTGAACCTCCCCGAGGATCGCGGCATGTGAAGTCAAACTTGTTTGGACGGCATAAGCAAGGTCGGGCCGGTGAAGGTCAAGCATCAAGAGCTCCCACAAGGCTACGGGAGGTCATGGGATCAAGAACAGGAGGACCATCATCGCAGTAAGCCTTGGCGCAGTATCAGGGTGGAGCATGGTTTGCAGCACTCATGCCATGGCGAGCCAGGATGTCCAGAGCATATTGGTGCTGGGAGAGAAATAAAGTGTCACCCTGTCGTTGGACCGCCATGCCAAGGAAATGGTGAAGTGGGCCAAGATCCTTCATGGCTAATTCTTCATCGAGCATCAATGACCCCAAGGAGCTGGCTGGGAGGAGGCAAGGAGCACAATGTCATCCACATAGAGCAAAGAAATAAATGGTCTATGTACCACGACGGTAAACAAAGAGAGATGTATCTCGATCTTGCTTCAAAGGAAACCTGTGGAGAGCAGAATGAAGCAAAACGGCAGCATTCATGTAACGGGGCTTGCTTCAAGCCATAGAGAGATTTGTTGAGCCCGCAGATGCCGAGGAAGAGCTGAGTTGGTGAACCCTCGTTGGCTGAGAGCAAAGACATCGCTTTTGGAAAGAGTCCCATGGAGAAAAGCATTTTGACATCTAGTTGATGAATTGGCCTGGCCCCGTGAATGAGCCAAAGTGAGGACTGTATGGTCAGTTGCAGGTGTTTGACAACGGGCTGGAATGTTTCATCGTAGTCAATACCGGACGCTGCTGTAAAGCCGCCAAGAACCCAACGAGCCTTGTATCTGCCCAATGAGCTATCAAGATGAAATTTATGTTTGAAAATCCACTTGCTCGTGACCACGTTGGCAATTTTGTCGTATGAGGAACAAGGTTCCAAGTGTGATTTTCCATGAGAGCAAAGATATTCATCTTCCATGGCGCGATGACAAGGAGGATCAGCAAAGGCGCCGTGGCAAGACCGGGGAATCGGGGATGAGCCTCGGGCGTGGAGATGGAGGGCTGGTCAGTATGTCAGATTTCCCACGGGTCATCATGCCATGAGTATTGTCGACCGGTGGATGGGGACAACACCAACGGGTGACGTGGAGGATCAACTTTGATGAACCGTGGTGGAGATGGGATGATGTTGAGCGGGCGAGGAGGAGCGACATACAATGGTGGTGGTGTCGGCGGTGAAGGAGGAGTAGCTGGTGAAGGCCGCTTAGGAGTAGACGTTGAAACATGAAGCAGTGTGGGCCATTGTGGGGCGCATGGGGTTGCTGCCAGAGGCAAAGACAGGGGGTGCTGGGGCCGAGGCAATGCCGAGGCAAAGATATAGGTGTCAGCTGGTGCCGATGGGGAGCACACCGGGAGGCGAATTGAAGGCACCGCTAGGATCAAGTTGTTACACGGGCGGGCGTGCATGAGGCACGAGAAACCCCGTGGAGGAGGCCGGACGCCTGGCCCAGCCGAGCCGAGGGGCTGAGCAATCAATGAGGTGTCGCCAGTAACTCGGACGCAGCCTCGGGCAGAAGACGGTTCGCAAAGGGGCGTCGACAGGCCGCACAGATGTACTTGCAGAAGGTGAAAGAGCTGGTAGAGGCTCATCATTAGTTAGAAAATCAAGCTCTTCGAGAGGTGAGGTCCGATGTCTAGAGAAAGTAAAAAGTCATCTCTGTCGAAGATGACATGACGCAGAGATGATGACACGGTTGGAGGTGAGGTCAGACACCGGTAGCCTTTGTGATCGGGGAGTAGCTGATGAAGACACACAAAGTGGAGCGTGGGGCTAGTTTGTGGGGGTGGTGGCAAGGAGGTTGGGATAGCAGTGCACCCCAAAACTCAAAGTTCATGGTAGGAGGGTGGAGTACCATGGAGTGCGAAGAAGGGAGTAGTCATGTTGAGGGTCTTGGTGGGAAGACAGCTTAAGAACATATGTGGCAGTGGAAAGGGCGCCGCCCAAAGAGGGGGGGGGGCATGGACGCTTGGAAGAGTAGCATGGATGACATTGTTAGTGGTGCGGAGGGTGCGCCAGCTTTGCCATTTTGCCGAGAGGTGTAGGGACATGACATGCGAAGAGAGACACCGTGAGAGAGGAAGAAGATGCGGAGAGACAGAATTGTCAAACTCATGCGACTGCTGTCACATTGGATAGATTTGATGGGGCACCCAAATTGAGTACGAACATACGCGAAGAAACTAGAAAGAGCGGAAAAGGTGTCAGACTTAAGGCGAAGTGGAAAGGTCCATAGAAAATGAGAAAAATCATCAAGGATAACTAAATAATATTTGAATCTAGATACATCGAGAAATAAAGGAGCGTGTCCATAAATCACAATGTATCGTGATCAAATGGTTTGGAAGCCCTCGACGGAAGAACTAGTAAACGGAAGACGGCATGACGCCCTAGTGAATGTGCATGGCATAAATGGTCGCCAAGCAGGCCGACCGCAGCGATCGAAGAAGAGTGAGTGAGGCGTTGAAGAGCTTCCTTGCCGGGGTGACCAAGTCGGCGTGCCAGATGGACGATGAAGGAGTGGTGACAAGAGGCAGGGGAGCCCGAGAGGCGCCGATGGTAGTTGTAAGGTGTAGAGGGCCCTGAGCTGTTACATCAAAGGAGGACGCTCCTCGGTACGTAAGTTCCTTCACAAGAAATGCCAGAAGGGTCAAACTCAATAGAAACATGATTATCAGTAGTGAATTGGCGAACTGATAAAAGGTTTTTAATAATGCCAGGAGCAAGAAGAACATTGTTAAGGCGAAAAGGACCGGGAATGATCGAGTAGCCAATGCCAACAACAGGGAGAGTGGCACCATTACCCACCACGATGGAGGAAGGAAAGGGGGAAGAGGATGTGCTGGGTAACAATACCGAGGTTGGAGGCGATGTGGGAGGAGGCGCCGGAGTTGAAAACCCAGTTCGTGCTATTCGGCGGAGTGGGTGGAGTGAGCGAGACGGTGCTGAAAGCCTGGGCGAGGGAATGAGGATCCCAGGGAGACCACGCTGGAGGTGGTGCATGAGGAGTAGGTAGCAACGTTGGTGAGTAGAGGCCCAGCCCTGGTGGAGGTGCCAGTAGCTGGGAAGGCACGCCACCATCATGGCGTCACGCCGAGGAGGAGGGATGGACGCTGCGTGGCCGGGTGGAGTGCGAGGACCGCCAGTGATGGGGACGGGCCATGTGAATGGATCCGGACCACAGGTTGTAGAGGGACACCACTGGGGCCGCTTTTGTTGCCTCCCCGGTTGCGCTGCCAAGCGACGACGATGCCACGGCACACGCTTCAAGAGCTCCCTACCGTAGAGGGAGCACGCCCGAGGATGAGGGGGCGCAGAGAGGCAGAATCGGGTGTGCAGCGCGAGTGGAGGGTGGCCTCGGTTGATGAGGAGGCGAAAAGGGCGTAAGGAGCCGCCGAGGGCTGCACCATATTGAGCTTCGGGCGAGATTAAGATCAAGTCGCGGACGTCCGCAAACGGAGGGAACGGCTTCGCCGAAAGTGATGAGTTGAGCCATGAACTGGAACCGCCATTGAGGCCTTGCAGACATTCAGCACCGGGCAAAGCGGGTCGCTGAGGGTTCACCAAGATCAGCAAAGCGCCAAGCCATGCCCTTCATCTTGTGGCGTAGTCATCAATGGAGAGATCGCCTTGAGAGAGGTTGCGAATTCAGCATCAAGGAGCAAAGCCGGGACTCACGGTTCCCCCAGAATTGCCGCTTTCAACCTCGAGCCAAAGCCACCCGAAAGCGGTGACACCGGCCGTGCTCGTGGATGATGTCGAGGAGGTCGGTGGAGATGTTGTTGAAGATCCGTGAGACGATTACACATCCATGCGCGGTACTGCATCGGATCGGTGGGCGGGAATCGTTCTGGCCGAGGACATGGTCCTTCGGGGAGTACCGACCAAGAGCAAGGAGAAGGTAGCCGCGCCACTTGGAGTAGTGGGGGACTTGAGGTCGAGGATGATGGGGACTAGATACTTGATGTTCTGGATGGCGCAGGCCCGGCCGTGCAAGTGCGCAATAGCAAAGCAAATTTCAGAGGAGACAGAGTGCTTGCCGCCGCCGTCAGGGTTTATCGCCGCCGATGGCCTCTCGCACGCCGTCGCTTCCCGGATGGCAGTGCCGCTGCGCCCTGCGGCGCTACCTGCAGGCGCTTCCTTGGACAGGCGCCGACAAAGCAAAGACGGACACTGGCTCGGGGCGGCGGCGGACTTGAGAAGGTCCGCCCTTTGAGCTGGACGGGCTGGGCTGGGTGTTAGCCGCCGAGTGGCGGTGGCTTTTCCTCGAGTCAGCAGGCGGTCATGGTGGCATCGTTGCTGGAAGAGGCTACATGGCGGCAAGAGCGTGTTGCTGCAGCCGAGGCGCCGGTGTTGGAATCGCCGGTGAGACGAGGCGGTGCGTAGTGGTGAAGCGCCATGGTGGCGAAAGGAAGCAAGAGGAGAGGAAGGTGAAGCAGCGGGAAGCGAGCAGAGGAGAGGAAGGGGCGGAAGTAGAGGAGAGGTGGGCGGGGAGAGGAAGGGTCGGCACAGGACCCGAATTAGCGTCTCGATACCATGAAGGCGTAATGCCAACTGACTTAGATTATGTTTACACAGGGATTACAAATATATAGAGCCTTAGCCCGGAAGGCTGGGGGCTAAGCCCACATAGGGTGGCGCATAAGGCAGTAATTAGAGTAACTAACACAATAAACCAAGGAGACACTATGGTAATCTAACATAAAGGACAGAACCTTCCAAAGCTGAGTTGCTACCACACAATCAAAGAAAAGATGCTGAATAGTTTCAGTTTCACAGCAAAACAAGCAAGTCACATCTTCTAGTTTTCTTCTCTTTCCCAGATTATCCCTAGTTAACACCTTTTTTTTTAGAAACCAGCTATAGAAAGAAATGTACCCTAGGAGGGGCTTTATAGACCAAAGAGCTGGAACCAGGACTGGCTGGACTCCTCTAAAATTAATTATATTATATAACAATTCAGTAGAATAGGTGCCATTAGAAGCAAATTGTCAAATCAAAGAATCCTCCTCACTAGATAAGGAAATTGTGAGGAGACATATATACACAATGTTTGGATTACATCAGACTGGGGACATATATACACAATGTATCTACATCACCGCTGATACATGGTTCCATAAAACAAATTCAACCACAATGACAAATGTTTGATAACATAAACAAACGTATGACCGTCCATAATGAAACTCAATTCACCTCTGATAGCAATCTCGGATAGGATTGGGGATGAGTTGGAGAAAGAATTGAGAGGAAGAAAGGAAGCAAGAGTCGAATACGGCAGAGGTCAGATTTCACCAGAAAGCATTCAGTTTACACATAGTTGTCCTCTCCCTCTCGGGTTCTCTCTTTGATACGTTACAGGCAGCGCCTCGCTCACGCGGACGCAGGCGCTCATGCACGGATCCACTCATCTCCAGATAGCAACATGTTGGGCCTTCTCTGCCTTGGGGTCCTTCTGGGCCTTGGTTCTGATGCACATGCAGCTGATGGTTCTTTTGCTCAAAAAAAAAAATTGATGGTTATGTTGCCGGACCGGCAACAGCAAGCGTGCCATCAGTAACAACCTCCTCTTGCGTCTTACGTCCTCCTTTCATACCTTTATGCTTTGCTTATGTGAACACTCGCCTGCTCTATCGAAGAAAAGCATGTTGCTTTGCTTGCTTGCAGACATATATATGAGCACTTGCCCTCTGTCGAAGCAAGCATATCCCGTGTAACGGAAACTTGAAACTTGAAGTTGACTCCATCACACAACCATATGTATTTAAATGCGCGCAGCAAAGGCAACATCCTGTGTTTGTTGTGCTTGCGTATCCCGTGATTGAAGTGAGGCCACTAAAGATAAATGGGGAGGAAATTAAGGGGCAATCTGATGGGGGAAAACAGGTAAAACAAGATGCCTATTTCTTGCTTTTAATAAGTCTATAAATATACTCTATAGCATACTCTAGGCCATTGTGTTATATTGATATATAATTTGTTTTAGTATATCTTTATTGCAATTTAAAATTGACACGTGCTAATCATATTCCTCCATATATTGAGTACGGAAAAGCACCTCGTTGTGATGGTTGGGGTGACTGTCGATCAGGGAACATACATATTTCATGTACATTTGTTGTATGCTTCAGCTTTAATGTGTGCCCCACTGCAGTTGCAGCCCAAATAGCAACAGATCCGGTTAGGTATGCATGTCCAGTAGGCACACTGTGTGTAGAATTTAAGTCTAAAAGGCAGATTGAGGGAAATTTGCACATGTGGTTAACTCTCTCTATTAAGCTTGCAGTATTTGATATCCCATCGTATTTCAACGCTTTTTAATTAATGTGGTGATGAATACCTAGTTTCACATTTCAAATCTGAATTGAATACTTGTGATATATTTTACACCTTCAACTAAGCAAAAAGGCAGACCCTTCAACTATCAGCTTGCGGCGTCAGGACTTAATTTTGAAATATAAAACTGAAATTTACACCACAATTCAAACAGGCTGCCCTGCACAAGACACTACAAGAATTACAAGATCTCCTTCAGCTTCCATATATTTTTTCATAGTTTGAGTTTAGTCAATTTCAAGATTTCTAAAGTGTCTTTGCTAATGAGCCATATTTTATTAGAATTTATCAAATAGTAATAAAGTTTCATCAGTCTATTTGAGACATTCCATGATGCTAATTTGTTTCACCTCGCTTATTGTCCAAAAAAAACATATGAAACCCTTTGACACTTCAGAATTTTTTGTGAAGAACAATATATGAGCAATAAACTTTGTCGGTGTTTCAACAAGCACCGCCAATAAATTTATAATTGATGCGCATTAGTCTGGATGGTGACACAAGGTTTATACTGCTCGCTGAATGTCCCTACCGCCCAAATTACATCGCTTGTGTTGTTATTAGCACCGGAAGAGGTTCGTAGTAGGGGGTACAAATACATGAGAGAGGGACTGGTCCTAGGTCTCCTGATGGAAGGGGTTGAAAGGATGCCAAGAGCCCGTGGCGGCTTGGTTGTAAAGTGATGTGTCGAACCGAGCTTCTCATGAGTTCGCTTGCAGGTGTGTGAGTTGTCCGGCCCAAAGTCTGCGGCCCCTTCTAGTGGAGAGCCCCGCCTTCCCTTTTATAGACCAAGGGGGGGAGCAGGTTACATATGAGAGAGAGAGGAAAATACCACGAGTATAGAAGGTCATTCAAGGATCCGGGTTCTTTCCTGCTGGGCCGCTCTCGTAACAACATGGCAATCGCACGGGAGTGGCGTGGGGTTGTTGATCTTCGAGGGGCTATGCCCCCGCCTCATCTAGCAGTGGGCTGGCTCCGCCCCCGCTTTCGCTGGCGCGTGTCGGGCCTGGTTGTTGACATCTCCATCACCCCGTGGGGAGATGGATAGTTAAGTGACTGATTGCTTGCCACTGTAGAGGACGTGGGAGTCCCTTCCTTGAACGTAGTGGTTGTCGGGAGCGTCCGGTGGTCGGGTTCTTCTCCCTGAGGTCAAGGCGGCGCCATGCATCAGAGAGGTGAAGCGGCACGCGCCAGGCAATGACTATCCGTGCTCTCCGCCACTAGAAGGGTTCTGCTGCTCATTCCGCCACGCTCGACGGTACTTTTCGCAGGGGCGTAGGTATGGTCTCAATGCCCTGGGCTGACCTGCTAACGCCTTTGTCTTCACTCGCGCTCTATCATCATGAGGAGCGGGAGGCGGTTGTCGCCAGGCGGAGCTAGCCTTTGGACATCAAAGGAAGGTGCAGGTCCGTTCCCTCGAACGCTGGGCGCAGGCGGAGCTCTAGCTTCTATCCATGGGCGAGGCCGAGCCCAGGCCTCGGGGTCGGGCGAGGAGGAGTTAGAGCCCTAAGCCCTCAGCGTAGGCGGAGCTGAGCCTCGTGCCTCGTGCGTAGGCGTGAGCTGCCCACGGGCACGGGCGAGGCAGGAGTTTATACTCGGGGGCCTGGGAGAGGCGAGTTCAACCCTTGTAGGCCTCGGGCGAAAGTGGAGCTGAGCTTTCACTCTCACGGTGAGGTGGAGCCATCCTCCACCTGGCCTTGCAAGTGCGGAACTGCCCACGGGCATCGGGCTTAGGCGTGAACCAAACTCCCCTCGTCACCTCGCAAGAAGTGCTGCCAGAGTGCTCTTGTCCGTCTCGAAAGTGAAGTGCTCGATGGTTATTGTTCCACCCCTGGGTACCCCGGGTATTAGGTCCTCTAGTAGTAGCTCCTCGGAGCCCCGGGCGATTCCTGGCTGCAATCGCCCGAGGTATGGGATTTTGTCGAATCACCTTGCCAGAGGGTGCCATGCCGCACACTCAGCGGTGTAGCCCCGAGCCCCTGCGATTCGAGTAGAATTGGGTCAAGGGGTAGTGTCGAGACAATTGGGCCAGAGGGTGCGCTACGAGCGCATCCGTGGGTGAAGCTCCCGAGCCCTCTGTGTGTGATTCTACGTAATCGCCCGGGATGTTCTCGATTCGCTGTAGGGTGCGCGCTGAAGCACTCCGGATGGGGGTAGCTCCCCCAGCCCCCGGGTGATAAGCGATTCTGGAGCATAATCGTCGGTGTTCCTGACCTTCGCTGTAAGAGATGCCTTAGATTCGTTTTTGTCACCGGATAGTTCTAAGGGAGCCTGCAGACTCCTCATTTGCGGTGAATCATCAGGGCTAATTTGGCTAGGGTTTCGGCTGGTAAGTCGAGGTTCACCGACGCCAGGTACACCGGAGTCTCCGCCAAGCTAGGTACCATCCGCTGGGACTACTGCCGAGAGGGTTGGGCCGCACCGGTCGTTACGGGCTCAGGACGGATCAGAGAAGAAATTTTTTCCATCCACGCCCCTCTATGGGAAAGGAGTCTGCCGCCGAACGCGAACCGTCCAACAGCGATTTCGGTGGAGAGATAGACCAAGGGCGCGACGTCCGCGAGGACGCGGCGGGTGCTGCGGCAGGTGCTCCAGAGATCGGAGGCGGACGGTGCCTTTATCGTGACTTACATCGCTTCTATAAAAACCAATTTGAACTACCGGGGCCCGGGAAGATTCATGCTCTGCCAGCAAGGGGTCTAAACCTCTACCGCCAACCGCCCTAGCCTTCATGCGCCAAGACCGCCGGGCCGCTGTTAGGGTTCGCCTCCACGCTCTGTACCAGCCAAGAGCTCAAGGCTCAGACGCGATTGTCGCGGAGCTCATACTTCACCTTTCTTCCCCGACGCTTAATGGAGCTAAAGGGCAGATCCGCACTACCGCCGCTTTGGAGGGCTTTGGTTCATCACGGCCTTCTCCGCCTCGCAATCTCGCTTTATCGGTGAGTGCACATCGCCTCGGTGAGGCGGATGAGCCTGCCGCCACCAAGGGAAAAGCGTCCGCGGTCCTTTGCTATCTTCCATGAGCGGGATTTGCTTTCGTGACCACAAGATAGATTCCTTCTGGGCCAATGGATTATTACCAGTGGAGCTGCAATATCCACTCCCAATGGGGTTCAGCCCATGGCGGCATTATTACCCTGCAGGCGGTGGGGGTTTCCCTCGGGACCTGATCCCCACTTTGATCTATGGCGCACCTCTTCACGGCCGGGCCTCTTTGCTCGAAGAGGCGGGTGTGGGTTAAGGAGGAGGTGCAGCCAAGTGGGATGTGCCAAGCATTCATATGCGCCTATACCCTGCGTAGGGATCACCCAAGGACGCTACCCGCCTACCTCCAACAAGGTGGTATCTACAAAGGTTTTACGTCAGGATGATAGGAGCCCCCTCGCTTAAAGTATTAATTAGGTCATATCGAAGCAGGCCTGTGAGTTGTGGCAAGGGGCGTTCTACCAAAAGAGAAGAAGCACATCACCAACCTTCTTGCCACCCTCCATGCTCGGGCGAGCGGACGGGCGTCAGGATCATTAGCGCCTACCACGGCAAGGAGGGTGGTGTCGCCGATGGCGCGAAAGCGCCTCGTGACCGATGGTGCCTCGGAGTGCTGCTCAAGGGACAAGAAGCTTTGTCGACGAAGCGCTTCCTCCCTCGAGGTGGCGCAGCGCATCAAGGAGGCGATGGAGCTTCGGCGACACCACCGCGCCGCCTCAACCATGTATATTCGATGCTGTGGCATCCCCAATGCAGCTGGAACCAAGGTTTTTTGACTTTGTAAGCTTTTTTCCCCGCCTTTTTTTACTTGATTTTTTCGACCCTTTGATGCTAACTTTGGGGCGCCGTGGATCACCGAGGAGGCTAATCTTCAAGGACAGTCCGCCCTCGATGCTTCAAGGATCGGTGTGGCATGTATCGAATCGTATCGCGCCGCTTAGTGGGACAAGAGGACAAGGGAGCTCAAGAAGCGTGAGATGCGACGGAAGCAGAAGCACGGGATCGAGGAGATGATGAAGCAATGACGATGATGATGACGCATAACGATGACGACGACGACGTAGGTAGTCTGGCGACGTGATTGGGATGTCTTGAGGACAAGGGCACGCCGACAGTGCCCATCCGCCCATGCAGGGACCCATCCTGCTCAGCGTGGAGGGAAGCAAGTCCACGAGGGTCTGGAGGTGGACCAACCTCCGACCCATCTCGGGGCGGTGGGAGCCGAGAGTCCACCGCTTCATGTGGGTGCCGCAAGTGAGGATCGGTGGACGAGAGGAGGCAGACTCACCACCGCCCCGAGGTGCTGATGCGGAGGGGGTGGCTCTGCTGTCGCGCCAATGAGATGACGGCAAGGGTGGATCCGCCACGCGCCCGAGGCATTGACGAAGAGGGTGGCTCTACCGCCGCCCCATGTGCCGATGGAGGGGATGGCTCTCGCCGCCGCCTTGGAGACAAGAGAAGAGCCCCCGCCGGAGCAGGGGGGTAGGCTTGAAGCCGTCCCGCCCACATGAGTTGGAGCGGGGTCCGGGGTTCATCCCCCAAACGTATTCCACGCGCTAAAAAGCATCTGTGGTATGTCATCGATTCCCTGCTTTTCCCTTTTTATTGTTCTGCCCGACTTTTATGTCTTTTTTCCTTTTTCGCAGATTCTTGCGACGGGGCCACCCTTCTAGACCAATGACCAAGAAGAGCCTTGCCCCTTCAGGGTGGGGATGGTGGTGCCCGGACGCCGCCTCAAGCTTCTGGGCAGGAGCGGCAGACGCTACAGGCCTCGCTGGTCGATCCCGCGGCACCAGCGGTGGCGCTCTGCCCTCGATGGTTGTTGAGCAGGGGCTGCGAGCGCCAAGGGGAGCAGCCGGACGTGACCATGGTGGTGTCCGAGGGGTGGCGCGATCCCTACCCCGGTGGCCCGGTGGCGCCGCGATGCGGGACCAAGCGGCGAGCTAGATGCAGCCACGGTGGCGCCCGAGGGAGCAGCGAACCGTGTCAACCGGAGGCCCGTGACGGAGGTAGCGGGCGACCACGCATAAGCCCAATGGGGTCGATGTCGCCATGGTGGCATCCGAGGAGATGGCGTGAATCCGCGCCACCGGCGGTCCAGCCAAGGGCGCCAAGGCGGGCCGGATGGAGGAGGATACGGCCGAGGGTCTTTAAGCGTCGTGGGCGTGTGGTGGGAGGACCAGAGAAGGTCGCCCCCGCCTCGTTGTCGGGGGCAGCCGCTTCCCCGCTGGGGCGCAGCCACCGCCCAAAGGATGGCACGTCAGACCCAACGCCGGTTGTTTTCGATCAACGATGCTTCGAGAGCATGGAGCGGGAGAATCTTGACATCGGCTCTCTACCTGTGATGGATGCCTTGAACCAGGGCCGGTGGTGCCTCGCGGAGATCCTCATTCCTTCTAGTGTGCCCGCTTCAACCTTGTTTTGTTCTTCCTTAGGTATTCTTGTGTTTTCGTATTTTTGATACCGGTCTTCTTTAGGTATCGTTGCTCGTAGTCGAACAAATCCTGTTCCTCCGCTGAGCAAAGGCGGAGTGGGACCGCTTATCGAGGGAGGCCCGCCAAGCGAGGGAGACATGGGCGGTAGAAGCTTGCCGCCGCCAAAGCAGCGGGAGACCATGGGACGTGGAGGAGATCCATGGATGTTCGAGGATTTGTCGGCGAGGGTGAAGGTGGACGAGGAAGAGACCGCCAGTTAATGCGAAGGAGCGGGACGAGCTGCTGCTGTATGATGCCGCGATCGTGAGCTGGCCGTCGAGCTCTTGGCGGAGCTGGAGATGGAGCGGACCTCGCGTCGATAAGGCCGAGGAGAGGTCCACGGCAAGTTGTAAAGAGAGGGCGGACTGGGACGCCAAGGCGATCACCCGCTTGCGTGAGGAGCGGATGAGTTACGCCGACCGAGGAAAGACTTCGCCGGAGAGTGCAAAGCTCGTGGAGGATCGTGGACGACCATCCCGGAGCGATTAAAGGCGCTGCAGGCCGCCGACTCCCTCCGGGCGGATCTTGGAGCCACGGGAACCGAAGGTTGATGTCGAGCATCGCCGCCAGGCCGGACAAGGAGCTTACCAAAGTGCAAGGGATCCTAAAGACCGAGTTCGCAAGTCATTGCCGGGTGGTCATCGACGCCCGAGGGTGGCGCAGCCAGAGGGAACTCGGCCTCAGCGGCTCGCGGATCATACGCGCGGTATCACGCCTGGTGGGCCAACTTGAGGAGGATGCTCTTTCACGCCGGGATCACCCAAGCCTTCGCTATCGCCCATTCCCATTGGCGATCGGAGATCAACCTGAGGTGGATGGGAGCCATGGCTTCTGCCGCCTATGGTAAGATGCTTCGAAATGGGACGAGCAGGAGAAGGAAGGTACCTCTTCCGCCGGAACTCAAGCCGTAATCAGTCGAAAAGAAGAGGTTCTCCTTCATGGAAGTGTTAGACGGAATAAGTTTGATAAACATCACCATAATATGTGAACAAGTGTCGGTACTTTTGTGCCCGGAACGGTTTTGTGGATTCGTTTCAGAATTTTGTTTCGCTTCGTTTTCTATTTTATCTTCTTCTTCCCTTTTAGATGAAAGAAGTTTATGTGATCTGACTCTTTCGTCAAGTAATCCATCTAGTGTTAGGAAATTTTGATTGTGCTGTGAGCAAACACTGTAGCTATCTCAAGGGCTGTTATTCTACTAACTGTTCCCCCAAACCTTGCCGCGGTCTTGATGCGTGAGGAAGAGTCCTAATGTAGTGAATCTTTCGAAAAAGAGAGGAAAGGGTTCGCATCTTTATCACCGCCGAAAGTGAGACCTCGACTTCCTTTGCGTTAGGGTTGATAAATACTGGAGATCTCTTGAAGAAAACGAACTTACGTCAGTATTCCCTCGCACTTTACTTAGGATTTTCGCCATCGCCGCGACCGTATGCTCGTCTTTACCGCTGGCTCTGCCTTCCCGAGCCCCCGCGGCGTAGGGATTTGGTCGGCCACTTTATTTCGTAACGTCGTCCCATCCGCAATTCTTCGCAATTTGAGGGGATTGGCGGTGTCATTTGCCTCGTGGCTCAATGACGGCCCCGATGAGCCTCGCAGGAAGTGTTCAATGAATTGATCCCATTGCTTTATGACGAGTCGATAAAGCCCTTGGGTGGCATTCCGCTGTTCTCACCCCGCCTTCCAAAGATTCCCTCAATGGGGTTTCTATGGCCTGCTTAGGGGCTGGTTTGAACTAGAAGGTTGAGATGACCTATCCGCTTCAATGCGGTTGGGCGAGGTCAGCCGAGGCTCATCACCGTTTTTCTCCCTAGCTCTTGTCTGACGTGAGGCGGCTCTGACCTTGGGTGTCAAATTAACCTTAGTCTTTCGGCCTGGATCGAAGGCTCGAATCCCGAGCCCCGTTAGGGTCCTGATAGGGGTCGGCCGTGAGCCACGTGTTACCCCGCCCTCATTTCCACAAACTGTGAGGGGCCGAAGTTGACGGCACTTGCCTTTACGGCCGATCGCCGCTACCAATGAGCTTGCTAAAGGGCACATTCATGGAATCCGGGTCCATCATTTGTCGACGGGGTTTACAGAGCCTCCGGTGGCACTCCACTACTTCTAACCCGCCTGCAGATGCCCAAGCCGCTCGATAGGCTTAGGTGGCCCGCCGCCTCTCCTGGGCGGAGACTCGTGGGTTTGGCTCGTGGTTAGAATCAATCGAGAAAGGTTGAGACGCCCGCTTCTCGAGTGGTTTTGTACCGCCGGGCTCCCGCTATTTCTCCCCGCTATTTTTGACGTGAGGCGCCTCGAGCCCTTGTGGGTCGGGTCAACCTCGGGTCATTTGTCGTTTCAGATTTAACGAGGCGATCGCCACTGTGATGCAACACGGCATTCGGGATGCAAGAATCGCATGAGTTCAATGTATGATTTAATTTGAAACGAAGGTGATTACCTTGGTGATATGAGCGATGGGAAGCTCCTACTAGATGTGTCCGCGCGGGTCTGGGCCCTAATGTTTGTACGAGGTTGAGTAACTCGTGATAAGAATCGCTATTCTTGTTTTGCTACACCGCGGTGATTCGAGCCGCTTGATTGATTTAGTCGACCGATAGCTTTCCCAGAAGGGGCTCCATAGGGGGCTCCTCCAACCCCTTCTGGAAGGTGGGAGCCTAGGCTCGGTGCGGGAAACCGTGAGTCGGATGAGCCGGTGAACAGTAAACACCGAGCCATCGAGGCGTAGGGTCCGGGCGGTTTGTCCAGCTTGTATTCAAAGTTTTATACCTACACACCACGCCCGGTTTGAAACAAAAAAGGGGTGAGGGCGAAGAGGTGTCCAAACGAATAGACATTCCTTGGAAGCCCTCTTGTGCAATG